>BMAC01001388.1:0-13376 GCA_014905375.1 Phtheirospermum japonicum
AAAACCTTCAAGGCAATTTCTTATGTTATGCGAGTAAGATATCCCTAGATTTGATGTCACACGCGTATCTAATTATGTGCTTTACAGCTTTCAGATGGGTTTCTTGGGATTGGATTGTTATCTTGCACACACACAACTACATTATTACATAAGTCAGGTCTGCTCACAGACAAATACAAGAGACTACCAATCATACTTTTGTAGAGACTCTGATCTATAGATGTTCCTACATTATCCCTTGAGAGTTTTTTATGATTTTTATGACTTCCCATATGAGTGTTAGGATGTTTGACATTTTCAAGGCCAAACTTGTTCACTAACGCCTCAACAAACTTACTCTGATGTATAAAGATCTTGTCTTTAAGTGTGTAAGTTCACCTACATACTCATCTCAAACTCCTTAGACATATTATGAACGAATTAGCCAAAGCTTGCGAGTTGGTGTCGAAGATAATGTCATTAACATCAATTTGTACAATATATTTTCATGGATTTTTTGAACAAAATGAGTTTGATTTGTGCTCCCCCTCGTTGGTAGCATTTCACGAGTAGAAACTTGGTTATACATTCATACCATGTCTTAGGAGCTTGTTTAAGTCCATACATGGCCTTTTTGTGCCAATAAA
This sequence comes from Phtheirospermum japonicum, assembly GCA_014905375.1. Classification (NCBI taxonomy): domain Eukaryota; kingdom Viridiplantae; phylum Streptophyta; class Magnoliopsida; order Lamiales; family Orobanchaceae; genus Phtheirospermum; species Phtheirospermum japonicum. The sequence continues at coordinate 627 of BMAC01001388.1, forward strand.
CATCATTAGGCTTGTGAGGATCAACAAGATCTTCTGATTGCTTCACATACACAACCTCTTCAGAACACCATTCATGAACGCACTTTTAGCATCCATTTGACAAACAATAAAATGTTTCAAGCAATGCAATGGATAAAAGCATCCTAACAAAATCTTGTCGTGCAACAGGAGCAAAAGTTTCATCAAAATCAATACCCTCCGTGTTGAGTATACCCTTATGCAACTAGTTGTACCTTATTTCTAGTGATCTTACCAAACTCGTCAGTTTTATTCTTAAAACTCCACTTGTACTTATTACTCTAACAGGCGCAGGGCAAGAAATAAGTTCTCACATCATTTTTAGTGAACTATTCTAGCTCTTCTTTCATAGACTGAATCCAGTTTCTGTCTTTAAGTGCCTCTTTATGTTTTTAGGTTCAATCACAAAGTCATAACATGCAACATAGGGATAACATATCATCTTTTTCTAGTCTTTTCTAGCATTCCAAAGTCTTTACTATTCAAATTTCCTATAATGAAATCCATAGGGTGATCCTTTGAATCTTAGCAGGAGGGTCCCGCCTTGATTCAGGAATATTCTTAGAAGGTGAATCTTCTATTTTAATTTCAACGGAATCATTTTTGTAGTATCTTGTACTACTTCCAATGAAGTTTCTAGTTCATCAGAAGATAGTGGTACAATGGGGTTAGATGTAGCTACAGGATTGGTGACATCATCAAAAGCAACATTAACTAATTCCATGAAATATTTAGTTCTCAGATTATACACTCTATAAGCATGACTGTTATTTGAATATCTACGTAATTAACTTGCATCCCTTTTTGAATCAAACTTGTCAGGTTGATCCCTGACATTATAAATGTAGCACTTAAACATAAGAAGATGTTTAAGAATAGGAGACTTACCTCTCTAGATCTCGTGTGGTGTAACACTAATACATTTGCAAAAGTATACTCAGTTTATGAGATAGCATGCTATATTTACAGCCTCAACCCACCATCTTAAAGGCCTGTTCTGTGAAATTAGCATTACATTAGCCATTTCCTACAAGGTACGATTCTTTCTCTCTATAACTCTATTTTATTGTGGAGTCTTAATGCATAAAATTCATGGGATATTCCATGAGATAGGGCTGTAAACGAGTCGAGTCGAGTCGAGTTTAGAGAATTTATGCTTGCTCGTTTATTATCGAGCTCGAACTCGAGCTTTTTTTAACGAACATATTGATGGCTCACGAGCTTTTTCGAGGTTAATCGAGTCTAAACGAGCTCAAAAGATATTAATTATTAATTAAACTATCTTTACTTTATTACAATAATAAAATAAAATATTTTTAAAGTATAATACACCTACTAAGATACGTAAATAAATAAATTTATATATATATATATATATATATATATATAATATATATATATATATTTCTATGTTTTTCATATGACAAGTATAAAAGTTATAATTAAAATAAAATTATTAGTTTAATTTATAAGGGTTTAATAACAAACTTACTCTAAAACTCACTAACGAACCCGCTCACGAGCTAACGAGCCGAATACCATGAATCTAGAGTTTGCTCGTTTATTAAACGAGCTCGAGTGAGCTTTTATCGAGTCGGGTAGCGAATAGCTCACGAACTATTTGGTTCATTTACACCCCTACATGAGAATCACAAAATTTAGCAAATGGAGCCTTTTCAAATTCTCTTCCATGATCACTCCTAATTCTACCAATTTTGCACTTCTTCACATTTTCAACTTTCATGCAGAGTGTTTTGAAAGAATCAAGTCACTCAGATTTTTCTCTAAGAAAATCTACCCCTGTATATCTAGAAAAGTCATCAACTATCTCAAGAATGTACTTCTTACCATTGCACCTCTCAACCTCAATTGATACCATCAAGTTCATGTGTAGCAACTCAAGTACTTTATTGGTGGTAACTTCAAGTATTACTTTGTGAGGAGCTCGCTTCTGTTTGCATTTCTGACAAGGTTCACAGACATCATGCTTCTTTTCTTGAAGTTTCGGGAGACCACAAATAAACACCTGCACCTAACAATATAAATAAATGTATATAGTCAATGTGCCCTAGTTTTTTGTGCCATAACTCAGTATCACTCAACCTGATTGCATTGCAAGTACATGCTCAACCAAGTAGCAGTTGTCAGTTGACCGGATTCCTGTAAGCACATGCTTATTCAAATTGTTAGTAGCAATGCATTTATATTTTGTGAAACTAACATTCAGACTTTGATCACATAGTTGACTAATACTGAGTAAATTGGATTTCAAATTTTCAATAAGAAACGCATTTTCCAAGTTTGGTAAGCCTTCAACATTCAAATATCCAACAACTATAACATTATTACTAACACCATTACTAAAAGAAACAGTAGAATTAGGCACAGACACAACAATTGTAAGATTACATCTAACACCAGTCATGTGCCTAAAAAACCCATTATCAAAGTATCATTCATTTAAAACTTGTTTTAAAGACATCATAGAAGCAAGACATCTAATTTTATCTTTTGGTACCCAGATCTTTTTAAACTGGTGATTTTTCAAATCAACTTTTAATTTTGGTGTCGTGAGGGGATACCATTGGGACTCCACGGGTAGAGTGTTTGAAGTTGCGTGACTTGTATCTATATTTTCAAAATCATGTATGTAGCACGACAGGACTCATTGCTTGGACTAATTTTCATTATTATTCTTTGAAATTATCGTTTGTTCGAGAACGAACAAACCAATTAAGCATGGGGTAGTTGATTAACACGAATTTCTCTTGATTTTAGTTAGTATTTTAGTTCGTTTTTGATTGTTTTTGGTGAAGTTTGGATAGATTGAGCATATTTTCATATTTGCTTATCTCCTAATTGTTTTACCGTATTTTAATTATAATTAATTAATTTTATGTTTATATTAGGTATTTAGGTTTGTACGTAGTCTGGGATGGGCCAACGATTGGAGTTTCCGCGAAAACGGGCCGCAATTTGAAGAATTTGAAGCTGACATACTTTCTATAACGGTTATTATTCTGGAACCGTTATACTATCCTTGAAGGACAGAGGCGCTGATGTTAGCTTTCTATAACGGTTACTACCGATACCTTATCGTTGACACTGCCGTGAAAAAGGCCAGATCCGACATAAAAGCCTGATTTCGGCCCAAAATCATTCCACAACTATAAATATCCCCATAATTCGGATTTCAAGCATACTTTAGCATAGTTTAGGTCACTTTTCCTACTTTTTCCTTATTAATAGGGTTTTTAAGGCCTCTTAGTGATTGACAACCCCAACGAGTGTCGAGTTGTTCGTAGTTTCTCTTCAAATTTCTTAGATTTAGATTCCTAACTTTAAATTAAATTTAGATTAGCTTTAGATCATTTAGATTCAAGTTTTCTACAACCAAAACGCTGCAAATTCATTAATTTAATTAGTAAGTTTTCTTTTTGTTTAATTTAGTTTAATTCATTCTCATGCTTTTAAATTCATGCTTGCTAGTTTAATAATTAATTTTCAACAAAACAAACCCCATGTGTTATGAATTGTATGATCTTGGTGATTTTGGATTGATGATTGTGTTGAGATTATTATGTTGAGATTGATGAAATTACTTGGCTAGATCTAACGGTTTTAGAGCCTAGAATCGTCGTGAACCATCAATTGGGTTTATCCCAAGAGATCGTGGAAACGATTCGAAACTCTAGAACCCAAGTTTCTTAATTATTTTCAAAACTCTTGATTTTTATTGTTATTCGTTTAAATCAATTTATTGTTTTTACGTGTTTAGATTAGATTTTTCTTTTTATTTTTTATTCGTGAACAACAAACACAATACGAACTTTCGAGCCTAGTTTTCCTTGAGAGACGATTCGGTTCAACTTACCAACTTACTCGCGATCCCGTTTTCTTGCGGGCGAGCTTTTAAAATTTGACAAATATTTATAAGTTGGCACACAAAAGTTCGAATCAATCTAACGTAATGTACTCTATCAGGGCGAGTGTGCAAGTTTATGTCCTCTCATACATGTTAGTAATTTTTATAATTATCCCTTATTATTATCATTATTATTATTATTATTATTATTATCATCACCACCACGTGGTTTGGTGTACTTACAAAATGCCCAAAAAGCTTTTCAAAATTACAACCAAAAAAAAACTTAAAACTTGATCATGTCTTAATTGTGGGGGTACGTATAATATTTTTACAAATGTAAGGAGGTGTTATGCCTCTGAAGCAGATAAAGTGTAATACATGAACAAACCTCAAGGGTGTTTTCGACCCTTTTCAAGGAGTTTCCTAGAGACCCAAGAATTCTACCAACAAAGTTATACTGCAGAATTTTGAGTCAGCATAGATAAGATTGTCTCTCTCTTTTTGCTCATTTAGGAAATATGAAAACTCATGAACCGAAGCCTTAGTTCACAAAAGATTATTTATAAATTACAATGGGATACTTTTGAACAGGAACATCTAGTCGGATATTTATTTTTATAATTATTTTATAATTTCTTAATATTTATTTTTTATTCTTATTTTTTATGAATTGGCCAACTTAGCAGATGTGGTTTGATAATGATCAATGTCATATACCTTTTATGATATAGGTCCAATATAATGGATCAAAATTGATTTCTTTTTCAGGTTTTTTTTTTTCAATTAATGTTTAAGAATAAAAAAAAATGATAAGAAATTATTGAATCGTCAGAAAAAAGCCTGAACTGGATAATTTTATATCTTTTTTGATGATTTTGACAACTTCGTGTATATTTTTTGATAGTGAATAATATTTTAATTTTAAATTGGAAATTGGATAATATAATAGATTAAAAAAATAGTTTTCCCTATCGACAAATAATTTAGGGACGATGGTGAATTGTGATTTGGGACTGAGTGGTGAATGACTTGGGAACAAGTTTGATTTGAGATCAGGTGCATATTTCATGATGCAACCGAGTTTTCAGAATAAATTACCACACTCGAACATTACACTAATTTCTATAATAAATACAAAATATTTCTAATTCTTATTAATAATTGTTGGTAGATGTAAACTGTCCTAAGTCATTTAACTAAGAGGCATTAAAAGTCTTGCCGACCGCTCAAAGGACACGATATTAATTAGAATCAGAAAATATTTACATAATAGATACTCCTTCCGTTCCACAAACATAGTTCAGTATTCCATTTTCGTTCGTCTCACAAATATAGTCCAGTTACCATATTTAACATATCATTAAATTTTTATTTTTACACATACCCTTAATTAATATTTCTTGAAATAATAGTTTTTTACCTCGTAAGTTGAGAATTAATGATTACAATGCAAAATCTTACTATTCCAATAACAAATATACTAATTCCAACACTGATTTTTATAATTATTAATTGATATTAATAAATTCAAGAAAGGTATAACTGGAAAATACTAACTAAATTAATGACTTAACTATATAAACTACTCATTTCTTAATTTGTGTGAAACCAACCGCAGGACCATCAGTTTTGATTTTTATAATTATTAATTGATATTAATAAATTCGAGAAGGGTATAATTGAAAAATATTAACTAAATTAATGACTTAACTATATAAACTACTCATTTCTTAATTTGTGTGAAACCAACCGCAGGACCATCATTTTGGGATGGAGGGAGTATAAAATATTCTTAACTCATTTCGAATTCTATTTTTACTCGTTGAATAATTGTCGGGATATGTACATAATAAATACAAAATACTTTTTGAACCTTATTTGGGAATCAGCAAATAGCAGATAATTGATAGTTAATTGTATTAATTGTTAATGGGTAGCTAATTGCTTTAACAATTTGTATTAATAACTTGTATCGCAATTTATTATTGAGTATTTCTTTTATTAATAACAAAATTTATAATATATTGAATAATTAAAGAAACTTTTACAGAAAAATAATTGTTATTTAAAATTTATTATTTATAAATTTTCTTGAGTTTAAATTTTTTAATATATTAAATTTAATTTGTGTAATTATTACTTGTAATAAAGTTTTGCATGTAAATTAATAAGTTTTTTTGGTAATTTGATGACAAAATTGTCTTCTTAATTCATCTTCAAAATATCTCTTCTCAAAAAGTTTCTATATGAAATTTTTTCAAAATTAGCTTTTTGGACCAAAAAGCTAATTGTAAACTTTGTTTACCATACATACCGATTTGACTAGTCAATTCTCTCCAAAAAACTAATTTTAAACTTTGTTTACAAAACATACCAATTAAAAGATTTGACTGATCAATCCTGACAAAAAGTTAATTTCGAGCTCTATTTACCAAACATAATAATTAGATAATATTATAACGGGTTAATTCTCTGAATCGGGTCAACTCCTCTAAATTTACCAAACTAGGCCAATCTAGCCCTATATATATAAACCTAGCATCCAAGCAATGTATAGCTTAGTATATCAATATCATCATGCAATCAATACTAGTTCTCATTGCTCATGTCTCACTAATTACAATCTCTTTCATTTCCTTGTCGAAATGCGATCCAACAACGAATGCTACCGGCGGTCTTATAACCATTGACCTACACCACCCAGATCTCTCTTCCACCTCCCCTCATTACGATCCATCACTGTCCCATTTCCAACGCGTCGCCAACGCACTCCATCGCAAACTGTCCTCCGCAACAACCATCGAAAACAACGGCGGATTTTATTCCGTGAGGTACTCGATCGGCACCCCACCCGTCGCCGTCACGGGCATCTTCGAGACCGGCAGTGACCTCATATGGACACCATGCAAAAACCTCAGGAAATCCAGTTCCTTACAAAAAATCGCCTGCAACGCCCCTGCGTGCAAGTCCTTCCCAGAGAGAGATCCTGCTTGCACTACTAATGGGAGCTGCTCCTATCAGCTGACCTCGGAAGACGGGTCATCCAGCAAGGGCATTCTGTCCACGGAAACGATTACCTTAGGCTCCGTCCAGTTTCCCAAAATCACATTCGGATGCGCAGACGAAAATAAGGGAGGCGTCTTCGGTCTCGGAGGTGGGGCCGTCTCGCTCGTCCGCCAGCTAGGCAAAACCCAACTGGCTTACTGCTTGGTCTCGATCAACTCTGATCGGACCACTAGTAAGTTGCACTTGGGCGACAACATTGCGGATTTGGGTAAGCCGATCCCCTTGGTCCGGGATAGAAAAAGGCCGACTTTCTATTACGCGAACTTGGAATCGATTACCGTTGGGAATACTCAAAAGAAGCCGGCGACAACCTTGGCCTTCCGTAAAAATGTTATCCTAGACACGGGGACGGGGGCGACACTGCTTCCACGTACATTCTATAACAGCTTGCTTGGAGCAATCAAAACATCGATCGGCTCATCGAATGTTACCAAAGATCCACAAGGGGCGTTTGATTTGTGCTACAAGAGCTTACCAGCTAGATTCCCGGATATCACGCTTAAATTCGAAACAGTGGATTTGAAGTGGAAGCAAGAAAACGTGTTTGCTCAACTAGATGCTGAATTGTTTTGCTTTGCGGCTTCATGGGTAGACGATAATCAAGATGCTGTTTTCGGTAACATTGCGCAGGTAAACTTCTTGGTGGGATTTGATCTTAACAAGAACACTGTGACTTTTAAGCCGACTGATTGTGGCCGCAGTGATTGAGGTAGACACTAGCTACTTTGTTTTGAGTGGCTAAGAGATTAGGTTATTTTTGGGTTTGAATAAATAAGATAAACGGCATTTTTGTCGCTCCATCATTCTTGTAGGCAATTAGTATTACGGTTATTATGAACAAGATTTTATGCGATCTTGATTTTCTTAGAAATCTGAATATCTTTGTCAGTTACTTTCTTCTCACTTGCCTGATTCAAAGGTTGAGTTAAACGGTTGTTTGCATATTAATGAAAAGTTGAAAATATCTTAATTTTGTCAAATATTAAGATTAATAATTCAAATATAATTTCGGTCACACTTTTTATATCGGATTAACTTTAAGTTGAACTTAACGAAAACATCAAATTCGAGGGATATAATTAATTTAATTCAAAAAAATAAAAAAAAAAATATTTGACTAAAAATATATATAAACTGGAAGTTTTCAGTTTTGTAATTTTGTATTTCATAAAATAAAATACAATAATTAATTTCATTCAAAATAATAATCTAAAATATAAAAAGTCAAAAAAAATATTTAGAAATTCAAAAAAAAAAAAGGAATGAAATGTAAGTAAAAAACAGAAAATATATAAACCTGTAATTTAGGAATTAAAATACAATTAATTAAATTCAAATAAAATAAAAATTAAAAACTCGAGAAAAATAGGAAAGAAAATATAATCAAAAATATACTCCCTCCGTCCCAAAAAGATGGTCGGTTGGTTTCACACAGAATATTAATTAAGGGTATGTGTGGAAATGAAAATTTAATAATATGTTAAATATGGTAACTAGACTATCTTTGTGGGACGGACGAAAATGGAATACTGGACTATTTTTGTGGGACGGAGGGAGTAATTAATTTAATTTATATTTTGTAGTTTCAAAAATAAGGTACAATAATTAGTTAAATTCGAAAAGGATATATTTAAAAATACAAAATAAACGTTATTCTTTTAATAAAAATATCTCATAAAGGTTTATAATTATTTAGTAATTTAAAAGCTTAATTCTCTTTTTGTGTTTTTGATAAATAAAATGATGTGAACATTAAAATTAAATAAAACCCTTACAAATAACTAATAATTAAAAGCTTGTATGAAATATTTTTATTAAAATAGCAGAATTTATTTTATATTTTTTCGAGTTTAATTAATTGTTGTTTTTTATTCTTTTATTTGCAAAATATAAATTAAATAAATTAAGTTTTTGATTATATTTTGTCTATATTTTTTAGTGTTTTTTCGATTTTTTTATTATTTTTTTGCATTATAAAGTTATAAATTACTAGTTTTTTTTTTGTTTTGTTTTTTTTCAAATATTCTTGGTTATTTTTTTGAATTAAATTAATTATTTCCCTCCAACTTTGATGTTTCCGTTTACTTTAATGGAAAAGTTATCTCACGTATGAAAAGTAACCGAAATTCAATTAATATTGATACTTTGCAAACTTGGTATTGAAATTGAAGTTTTATCATATTTTAGGTACCAAAAATAAAATTTACCCGATTGGGTTCTTCTTTTTTTCCTTATATTTTTATGTCAAATATCGTGTTCTTTGAAAAAAAAATACTTTTTCCTTTTGGGTTTTGTCTGGTGCTAAATCCACTTGGATGTTGAGTGAATTTTTCCTAGTAAATTGCGGGAAATGGCTTTTAATCTAACCATTCTCGTTGAGTGAAAATGGTACTTTATGATACCGCATAAATTCCCATATTTTGGTCTGTACCTTTTTTTATTTCTTAAAACAGATAATGAATTATATTATGTCGCGCTTTGTACTTTGAAGCTCCTATATTTGTAGCTTTAATAAAGAGAATTATATTATATCGCGCTTAGTACTTGGAAGCTCCTATATTTGTAGCTTTCATAATCTTTATGGGATAAAATTTGTGGTTCTTTGATCTGTGTTTTGGGCTTCTTTGGGAAATTTGTCTTCAAAGGTACAGCTAATTTTTTTTTTATTTTTTTTAACTTGTATTATTTAGTTGCTCGTTTAAGAGAGATGTTTGATGATGAATAATCTATTATTTTTGTCTTTTCTTATATTTATTTATAGTTATTATTCACAATGCCATGTTGATCACATTCATACTTTCTTTAAACAGATAGTTTGTAACTCATATTATTTTTAAAAAAATGTTAATTGTAAAATTATGCCTAATCTCTTAAGAATTAATTTAAGAACCACTGCAATAAAATAGATCTCTAGGTACACAATTTAGTGACGTTTTTAATACGCGTTGTGATATCAAGTTGCTTTTTTTAAAAGCGAACAAAGGTTTTAATGACACTTTTTGAAAAATATAATTAAATAATAATATTTTTAGAAAAAGTGTCGGTTTATTAATCAAATGCTGACTTTCTTTTAAAAAAAAATGAGTTTAAACAACAACATTTTCACAAAAGTGTCGAAATTTTTAGTCACGTGACCGTGTCCCTGCCCACGTGGAAGATTACTTTAATAAAAATGTAATTAAGTTATGGCACATTTACAAAAGTGTGTCTGTTTTTTACCCAATATCACGACGCTTTAAAGAGAGAAAAAATATACTTTGCAAATTGTAATACATGTATTTTAACGCTTTGCAATTTAATATTTTTTTTGTTGTCGATTGCAATACGTATTATACAATATTTATTAAATGCAACATTCGGCATATATTTTGTCACCGATCTCACATGTGTGTAACAAACGCACCATTTTTGTGGCTTTATTGCGGAATATAAGACGAAGATTACAAAAAATAAATCATGTATAGTACGACTATTTGTAACAAAAATGCTTTAAGTTGTGATGTGTAAAATTCGTAGTATAAGTTGCAAATAATTATTTCACCTCATTTATATTAATTTTTTATATTTTGTATGATTTATGAAAATTTTAAATTTATTAAATAAGTATTTATACTTTACTCATAAGAAATTGTAGTTTATTTATGTGTTCTTTCTTCTTTTCAGTATTAATTTTTATTATTTTATAATAATTATATTTTTTTAATATTTTATTTCTTGTTTTAAATAATTATATATAATATTTTTATAATTTCCTTTTATGTTTACATAATTTTCATATTTATTTTATATATTTTATGATTTCTTTTTTATGTCTATATTTATTTTATAAAAAAATTATTTATTATTTCTATGTATATTCGATATTTGAGATTTTACATGGTTAATTAGAACTTATTATAGATTTTTTATTTTATATAATTTCATAAATTTTGTAAAAATAATTATATGTTTTATTCTTTTTTGATATTAAAAATATTGATGTGCTATTTTTAAATATGAATAACATAATCTATTACTATTAAAGAATAAAATAGATAATTACAAATTGTAAAGATTGTTTAAATATAAAAAACAAGATACAATAAATTTATTATATTAATTTTGAAAAATAATTACTTGAAAATAAAGTGTTTTACACTTTGCAAATAAAAATCATGGTACAATAAATTGTACACATTCCAACCCAAAATATTTTTTGTTGCAAATAACAACTCTTACTATACAGTATTTGTTATTTGCGACTTTAATCATGATATTACGTCAAAAAAGGCACCAAAAGGCGCGTAAGTTACACGCGCGTGAGCTCGCTAACTTTTGGACGGAAATTGAGTAGGGGTTACAGTTAACAAATCCTGTGTAGTACAGGTTGTGCCGTCAATAAAAAAATATTATGTTGCAAAGAGAAAATATTTATAGTACATGTTACAAAATAAATAATTTTTCCTCTTAAAAATGTATTTATATAATGAGATTTTCACAAAAATGTGTACCTTTTAACCAATATAGGTGACACTTTATTGAAAGTTTTAGTATATTAACAATAGTGTGTAGACACTTCGCCAGAGTGTCATTAAATGAATTAAAATAATAATATTTTCTTGCAAGCGTAACTTTCTATAAAAAAATTATAAACACTCTTATTATTATATTACTTACAAATAAGGACACTTTTTGTAAGCGCTGCACTTTAATCAATAATATTATTTCACATTATTTATGATGACACTAATTTAAAGGTTTAACCAATGTTTTAAGACTTGAGTTGGCTTCCGGTTCACCGGCTCAATCGCGGAATTGTTGACCCATATTTTCAGAATCTATATTTTTTTACTCCAGATTTAATGGCCCCGACCTCATTACCTCTTAATCGATGTCGTTGGTTTTATTCTGAATCCTTCCACATCTCCTTCATCAATAGTTGGTTGAATAAAAAAAATACAATTTAAATATAGGACATGTATTAATACATACATAACTAGGTTCTAAAATAATATCGGGATAGATGCAGGTTATAAGAAACAATGTGTTCGAAATTATCTCGAACACAAAGTATGTACGAAATATTAATTCGAACACACTGTATGTGTTCGAAAACAATATTCGAACATAAGCAATATATTCGAGATTTTAATTCGAACACATTGATTACGTTTGAATATTATTTTCGAGCAGAGCATCGTGTTCGAAAATTATTTTCAAACACAGGCACTGTGTTCGAACTAAAATTTCGAACGTCTGCGTTTTCAATATTTATGGCAGAAGTTATTCGATTATTATTCATGAGCATGGCCAAGATGTTCGAAATCATCGTCAGAACACAAAGGTTTTTTGAAAGAATTTAAACCCTAACCTAAATAATTGAATCAAACCCAATGAGAGACTTACCACTTACGTTTGATGGCTCACCCCATTTCATTATTCCATATATTGTTGTGGATTGTTCTTGGCAAAATTCTCTTCTCTTTTTTTCCTTCTTTTCCTTCCCTCTGTTCTGTGTTTTTCTTCTCCTTCTTCCGCCGGTTTCTTTCTCTCTTTCTCCTTACTTTTCTTTTTCTTTTCTTTTTTGTTTTAATTTTAATTTATTATTATTCTTTTTATTTTATTTTTATTATTATATTATATAATATATTATGGGGGTAAAATGGGGTGTTTGTGGGATTGATTTAGTAAAAATAAATGTATTCTAAAATTTTATGGGGTGTTCTTATCAATTGAGTTCAACTAATAATGTTTCTGCATGCGTATATCAGCGCCCTTTTTTTTAATTTGGGAAGAAGATTTCATGAACAAGAGAAAAT
>BMAC01001388.1:20678-34033 GCA_014905375.1 Phtheirospermum japonicum
CTTGTTGGTGTCTATTGCAACTCTTAGCAAGCTAAAACAAAATCTCCTTAGTCTGTGTTCTTCGTGGTGTTTGCTTCTTGGGATTATGTTTTTAATATCAATTGGGGCCCGAATCAAACTCTCCGGCCCGTCACTGGCGTGTTGCCATCCACATTTTAAACTTGCTGATGTAATATTTACACACTTGAATTGAATATATATAAGTATAAAGTTCTGGTCAAAATTTTCCTGAATAAAAATAGCTTTTTGTATATTTTAATTATTTATACCATTTTTTTTTAATTGGTGATTTGATTATGAATTAGAAATATATAAGTCTTGTTATCATTCCCAATACAGTATTCTAGTCCAAAAAGAAATTGCATGCACTTTGAGAGTCCAAGCTCTCATGAAATTCGTTCCCGTTTTGCACGATATCTGTATCCAATATGAATGTTCTGTTTTGCCCTTCTCAGCACTAATCCTAGCGACATTATCGTTACGATATCTATTTACGTTTACTTCACATTATCTATACAGTATAATGTACTAGTTTAATTTATAATTATCTTGCATGCACATCAAAAGAATTTTATTCTAACCATTTGAAAATAAAACAACCATCCTTCTTACAGAGACGTGCCAAACTCTTAATATCATCAACACCAGGTAAACTAAATAGGTCATTTTCAAACCAGTATATGTTTGACTAGTTATTACAAATTTGTTTTGAATATATATCTGATAATAAAACTCATAGAATATATATAAGACGTTATTAACTTGTCCTAAGAAATTCTTTTATCCTAATTTCTTCTCCAATTTAAGTTCAAATACAATTTGAGAATGATTAATTCTTCGTCTTATTTAATCTTGTTTCCATGTTTGGATAAAATTTGCCAATTGCAATTTTTTTTACCATTGTGACGTGTACTATAAATACCCATTGCGCATTGTACACTCAAATGTAGAATCAATAAAATGGAAATTAGAATCACAATTCCTTATTGGTTTTGACTCGGATAGTCGGATATTTTTTGGCTAGTATTTTAATATCGTATAATTTGGATACTGTTTTTAATTGTCCATCGGTGTAGCAGATAATGTGCTGAGGTGGCATAAAATACCCTGACATTCTGATTTGGGTTTGCAGATTACTGACAATTTTTTTTCCATTGAGCAGTGAATATACCCGCCATTGTTTGTTCCAAATATAATCCATCTGATTTTGGGTTTGCAGATTACTGACAATTTTTTTTTTGCCATTGAGCAGTGAATATACGCGCCCATTGTTTTGTTCCAAATATAATCCATTTTATTTTTGATAAAATCATGTCATCCATATAATTCCTGTAATAATCGTGATTATCTTGCACATCATTACCTTTAAAGATTTATGTAGCACATTATTAAGTAAAATATGCCGGTTTCATTTTTTTTAATTTCAACAGTTATATATGTTAAAATTAGAATGTACATAGCCTCGTATATATAACATTACAAAAAAATTTTGAGAAATGCAAATAGAAAATTTTGACGGTCAAGAAAGTCGCTGTTGTTGGAATTTTATCGATAACAAATATAAAATTCATATAAAATATTCTAAAATATTCGGAATAATTTTAGAATATAAACATCACCATTTAATCATCAAAGATTTATGAATTAACGGAATACCTGGATCCATAGTCCGTAATTCATATGCAGAAATCAACTCCCGTAACACGAGACGGGACTCCTAATCCAAAAGCAAGCAAGAACACGAATATGAATGGTTCGAACTGGTTTTTATGATCTTCCTCACCTAAATATCTTTAAGGGGCCTTAATTTTCTATCTTGATGGGAGAGTAAAAAATCAGTGTACGATTTTGTATATTGGGGACTATAACTGTGGATATTTAGAGAAACTGATAATTTATTATTAGGGACTCATCCCATTATATAGTACAAGGAGGAGACTCATGCGTGAGCCCCAAGCTAAATATATCTAACCTAATATAAGAAGATAACAATCTAAATATAAAAGGATAGAAATATGAGGTACATAAGATATTACCAAACAGAAAGATAGTAAACTAGAATAGTAAATCTAAGTATCCTTAACACGCCCCCTCAAGCTGGACGTCGGAATAGAAAGACCAAGCTTGGAAGACAGATGTTGGAATTTAGAACGTGGGAAGCGGTTTTAGTCAAAATATCAGCCAACTGACCATCATTCGAAATATAGGACACACGCAAATGAGCCATTCTGAACCAGTTCCCGAACAAAATGAAATGCCAAGGCAATATGTTTCATCCTAGAATGAAACACGGGATTAGCACTTAAACTCTTTGCCCCCATGTTATCACAGTAAACCACAGGTTGGCATGAAAGACGTACACCAAGCTCAGAAAGGAGAGAAGTAACCCAAACAAGCTCCTGCACAAGACTCAGCCAATGCACGATATTTCGCTTCAGTGGACGACCGAGCAACTGTTTTCTAAACCTTCCCAATATCTACATCCTCCTCTCCCACACCTAATTCCAGTCCCCGCCACAACATCATCTCATGAACCCGAGCCCTCTCTACCAAACCATGGCATGGTGGACTCGCTCTAAAAATCAAATTTCAAAACCTATTCATAAACTCAACTTAACTTAGAAAATAGTTTGCTCGGTCGTCCACTGAAGCGGAATATCGTGCATTAGCTGAGTCTTGTGTGGAGCTTGTTTGGGTTACTTCTCTCCTTTCTGAGCTTGGTGTACGTCTTTCATGCCAACCTGTGGTTTACTGTGATAACATGGGGGCAAAAAAGTTTAAGTGCTAATCCCGTGTTTCATTCTAGGATGAAACATATTGCCTTGGCATTTCATTTTGTTCGGGAACTGGTTCAGAATGGTCATTTGCGTGTGTCCTATATTTCGAATGATGGTCAGTTGGCTGATATTTTGACTAAACCGCTTCCACGTTCTAAATTCCAACATCTGTCTTCCAAGCTTGGTCTTTCTATTCCGACGTCCAGCTTGAGGGGGCGTGTTAAGGATACTTAGATTTACTATTCTAGTTTACTATCTTTCTGTTTGGTAATATCTTATGTACCTCATATTTCTATCCTTTTATATTTAGATTGTTATCTTCTTATATTAGGTTAGATATATTTAGCTTGGGGCTCACGCATGAGTCTCCTCCTTGTACTATATAATGGGATGAGTCCCTAATAATAAATTATCAGTTTCTCTAAATATCCACAGTTATAGTCCCCAATATACAAAATCGTACACTGATTTTTTACTCTCCCATCAAGATAGAAAATTAAGGCCCTTAAGATATTTAGGTGAGGAAGATCATAAAACCAGTTCGAACCAATTCATATTCGTGTTCTTGCTTGCTTTTGGATTAAGAGTCCCGTCTCGTGTTACGGGAGTTGATTTCTGCATATGAATTACGACTATGGATCCAGGTATTCCGTTAATTCATAAATCTTTTGATGATTAAATGGTGATGTTTATATTCTAAAATTATTCCGAATATTTTAGAATATTTTATATGAATTTTATATTTGTTATCGATAAAATTCCAACAACAGCGACTTTCTTGGACCGTCAAAATTTTTCTATTTGCATTTCTCAAAATTTTTTTGTAATGTTATATATACGAGGCTATGTACATTCTAATTTTAACATATATAACTGGTGAAATTAAAAAAAATGAAACCGGCATATTTTACTTAATAATGTGCTACATAAATCTTTAAAGGTAATGATGTGCAAGATAATCACGATTATTACAGGAATTATATGGATGACATGATTTTATCAAAAATAAAATGGATTATATTTGGAACAAAACAATGGGCGCGTATATTCACTGCTCAATGGCAAAAAAAAAATTGTCCAGTAATCTGCAAACCCACAAATCAGATGGATTATATTTGGAACAAACAATGGCGGGTATATTCACTGCTCAATGGAAAAAAAATTGTCAGTAATCTGCAAACCCAAATCAGAATGTCAGGGTATTTTATGCCACCTCAGCACATTATCTGCTACACCGATGGACAATTAAAAACAGTATCCAAATTATACGATATTAAAATACTAGCCAAAAATATCCGACTATCCGAGTCAAAACCAATAAGGAATTGTGATTCTAATTTCCATTTTATTGATTCTACATTTGAGTGTACAATGCGCAATGGGTATTTATAGTACACGTCACAATGGTAAAAAAAATTGCAATTGGCAAATTTTATCCAAACATGAAACAAGATTAAATAAGACGAAGAATTAATCATTCTCAAATTGTATTTGAACTTAAATTGGAGAAGAAATTAGGATAAAAGAATTTCTTAGGACAAGTTAATAACGTCTTATATATATTCTATGAGTTTTATTATCAGATATATATTCAAAACAAATTTTGTAATAACTAGTCAAACATATACTGGTTTGAAAATGACCTATTTAGTTTACCTGGTGTTGATGATATTAAGAGTTTGGCACGTCTCTGTAAGAAGGATGGTTGTTTTATTTTCAAATGGTTAGAATAAAATTCTTTTGATGTGCATGCAAGATAATTATAAATTAAACTAGTACATTATACTGTATAGATAATGTGAAGTAAACGTAAATAGATATCGTAACGATAATGTCGCTAGGATTAGTGTGAGAAGGGCAAAACAGAACATTCATATTGGATACAGATATCGTGCAAAACGGGAACGAATTTCATGAGAGCTTGGACTCTCAAAGTGCATGCAATTTCTTTTTGGACTAGAATACTGTATTGGGAATGATAACAAGACTTATATATTTCTAATTCATAATCAATCACCAATTAAAAAAAAAATGGTATAAATAATTAAAATATACAAAAAGCTATTTTTATTCAGGAAAATTTTGACCAGACTTTATACTTATATATTCAATTCAAGTGTGTAAATATTACATCAGCAAGTTTAAATGTGGATGGCAACACGCCAGTGACGGGCCGAGAGTTTGATTCGGGCCCCAATTGATATTAAAAACATAATCCCAAGAAGCAAACACCACGAAGAACACAGACTAAGGAGATTTTGTTTTAGCTTGCTAAGAGTTGCAATAGACACCAACAAGAACAGACTAAGGAGATTTTTTTTTTCTTTTTGCTAAGAGTGCCAAGAACAACACGTACATTGGGAAAATTTTCTTTTTTTCTTTTTTTGTGCGCGCCTATTTAAACAATTATATAGATATTTATCATGAAAATCATTCATTTAAATTAAAATACAATATTTTTAAGCAAACACATATTGTTGGATTGACCCACCAGGTCATCTGATCCACTATTATGATGTATTCATTTTTGTATTTGTTTTCATAAATTTCTGATTCAATACTAATTTGTATATGAAGTTTTGGACTTATAGATAGATGTTCTGCCAATCAATCTCTGTAAATATCTGATGGTTACATCTAGAAGGGCATCTGTTTCCATTCTTTTTGTGCAAGTGCTCAAACTATTATCAATGCATCTTTATTTGTTCCTGGTCATGGTTAAGTAAATCAAGCAACTTGAGTCTGTTTTATTGCAATATTAATATATAGGCATGTGATCAAATTAAGGGCGTCCCTGTGTATTCATGAATTTGGTGGGAAGATACGTCATTTGCCCATTTCATAAAATTATCTTTTATGTTATATACCATCATATCATTGTTGATATGTTAATTTCAATAGTGTAATACCGATTAGTTACAAATTAGAAAGTCATATTAGAAGACATGTTTAGTAAAAACAAAGCACTAGGGAACACAACTAAAAGGGACAATTCCTCACCTTGAATCACTCTAATGGTTCAAATCAGAAAACACACAAAGCCAAAAACCTAAACCATCCAAAACATGTCAATGTCAAACTTGAATATCACAATAACATGCTAACGCCAGTTATTGGAAACAAACTTAGTACTAACACTCAAAAAAAGCGAAAAAATAATATAAGGCGAAGAATAACAAGTAAACACAGGCACACAAAGCAAACAAATAGTTACTCCTCTTCCGTTTCAGACTCAGCACTCTGCAGCCACTCCACAAATGGTTTCACATTCTTCCAAATCGGAGATCCTTTATTCTCACCCTTCAAACCCTTCTCATACCACTCCACTATAAACTCCTCTTCCAGCACATCATTATCGTAAAAATCCTTCAACACCAATGCCACCTCCTTGACAGCCTCGGGACTCGCTTTCCCACAGAACGACTCGATCGCACGAAGCAAAATCGCCTGCGAGCCCTCTTCCTGCACCACAGCCGCAATATAGCCCTTCTTCTTAACAACCTCTTTTGCAAAACCCTTCCCAACTCCCTCAAACAAAGCTTCAAACAACGCGTCAATAATCTCCTCGCGCGTCCCAGAAAGAGACTGCATAAACCCTTTCAATTCGCCAGTTGGCAAGCCCTTCTTCACACACTTCTTGATCTCGGCAACAAGATTGACAGGATTAACACCGTTCGTCTGCCCATTAGCTTTAGGTGATTTTTTACCCAATTTTGGCTTATCGTCGTCGGTCGAGAGCATAACCATACTAGCCGTGACGGCATTAAGCTCCTGAATCCTCTGCTGCGCTGCTAGCGCTGACGTGTCGGTCTGCRATTGGACTTCATCGTCGTCACTCTCATTCGCTCKWTTCCCATCCGCATGGCTGCTACCCGGTGGAGAARGGTCCTCGTCCYAGTGASACGACTTTTTCTTGCCCGATGCTGCTTTCYAGCCAACTTCTTTTAAATTCCCAGACGAGCCCTTTCTCTTTGCGACGTCTTTCTTAACTTTCTTGAGCTCTTCGTCAGCCACCTCACCTTCCTTAAGCCTCTCCTTCTCAGCCCGCCTCATCGCTTTCTTGTCTTTCGACCCTTTCTTAGACTCGGGTGGGTTTTTCAAGATGAAGGTTGTGAGCTTGTCTCTCATGTCGACATCGGAAATAAAACCGCAAGCTGCACACTTGAGATTTATCATCTGCGACTTGGTGATGATGATTTCGGTTTCTGGGTTACCACAGCCATAGCACTGAACGAATTTCTTGATGAAATTCTCGAGAAGCCCAGCGAGTTTAGCGGTCTCATGGGCCCCGTTGACGTGGGAAGTTCCGGTTTTCTCATCAAACTTTGACTGGGCTCCAAGCTCGCATCCGAAGTATTTGGTCGTGTAAGAAGCGGGCCGGCTCAGGGCCTTTGCAATGTCGACCATGTTGACCACATTGGTTTTGATGCCATTACCACGGCCCTCAATTTTGGTTATCATTCGGGGCATCTTATACCTGTAGAAGGCATCGTCTTTGTTTCCAGCACCTATATTTTGCAACGCCATTCTCGTCAGGTCGATAGATGTAGGTCTTATCAGAAGGGGAGCAAGTTGTTATTTTCTTCAACGGGCCACCTAAACGGGCTTTCTTGAGAAAGTGCAGTGTATGATTGTGGTGGCGCGAGATGCATGCAGTTGATTTCGGAAACAGAGCGTCTATCCTTTTTCCTGGACGATGGACAGTACTCTCCGAGCAACCCGACTGACAATAAAAAGAGAGAGGCCTGTTCAGACATAAAAGACGTTTCCAACTTGAACAACTCCACTTTTATCAATTGTAGTTGCCCCCAGGTGCACCAGAAAGATATCCTGTAACAAGTTAAATAAGTAAAATAAATATTTAATCATGTATAATTTGATTAAGTTAAATAAATATATTTATAAATGAAAATATATGTAAGAATTCTTAACATGGAATATGCAATTCTTAACGAATAATTAAAAATGAAAATATATGTAAGAATTACTTAACATCAAATATGTAATTCTCTTAACGAATAAATAATTCATGACAGTACTTGGCTAAAGATTTAAAAGTGTTATAGGCTAAGATTTAAGAATAATTATATGTAATTCTTCCTAAATATAATATAATTATGTTAATCAAATATGAAATATCACAATTACAGAGATCCAAATGTAAAATCAGCAGAAACAGCGAGATCCAAATGCACCCCTATGGAAGAAGTAATTCCTTCATGAATATTTCTCGTAATCATTCCAGACCCCTTTTCAAACCTTCCGCTCTGGTTTCCAATTCCCACCACGCGCCATCACCCTCCTTCCCCAAAAAAGACTAATCGAAAAATCACAAATTGTCTGTAATGGGGTGTTTGGAAAAGAAAATGCGATTCTCAGATTTTTACCACTCCATTGAGCTAAGGAAGGGAATTGTTCTCCAAAAACCCACTACTTCCATTAATGGGAAAAAAAGGCTAGGTTGAATCAGAGTGATAACGCAACACAAGGATTAATTCACAATAAAGCTATTACAAAAAGAAAAAAGTAGCAGAAGAAGAAATATGTGTGGTATCAAATATCGACATCTGAAACACCTTACCTTCGCTGTAAGCTAGCACCCGCCGCCGCCGGGAAATGTGAGCGGAATATGATGGCAAATTTATTTAAAATGGAAAAAATAAAAAACGGAAAAAAAAAAATTCTCGGTTTTAACTTTTAACTTAAAAAAAATAATTTGCCAATGGGTCTTTTGTAAAAGTTGTGGCTTATAGGCCTGCAAAGCATATCCTCCAAAATCGGACCTGATAAGTCCACATAGGAACTCAAACTCCAAGAGGTTTTTTCCCGTCTCAAATAATGATAAGTAGATTCATTTCATGCTATTAAAAAACTCTGGATATATAGAGTATTAACATAATTATATTATATTTAGGAAGAATTACATATAATTACTCTTAAATCTTAGAGTATAAGACTCTTAAATCTTTAGCCCAAGTATTGTCATGAATTATTTATTTGTTAAGAGAATTACCTATTTGATGTTAATATTTTCATTTATAAATATAGTAAATTCCAAATCTAAATCGCTGAAAATTCAATCCAAATCAGCCACGACTCCAGACGATACTCAATCGGAATTTAAAAGAAAAATGAATAAATAAATCATACGCGATCATATCAATCTCCAAACAGCAAAACTAATTCAATAACCAAATATGAAATATCACAATAACAGAGATCCTAATGTAAAATCAGCAGAAACAGCGTGATTGAATACAAAACGTGCGAATCAATAATAACAACAATAAAACAAGACGAATAAGAAGGTGAGGAATATCGGGATAACTAATTTATAGATCCATATGCCTTAAATAAGAAGAGAATACCTTAAATTAGGATTGAGAAGAAAAATGTTCAGGGAGAAAATTTGCCTTTCGCCCTACTGATTTGAGAAAAAATAAAGTGAGAATGGGGAAGAGAGAGAGTTGTTTGTTTATATAGCCGAGACAGAAAACCCTAGTCGTTAGTAGAATTAGGACAAAATAGTAAAATAAAATAGTACTCCTAATTATTATTATTATTATTATTGAAAAATCACGAAAGATGAGTAATATTTGAGTTTTGTTTTTCTATTTCAAATTTGTTTTTAGAGAATAGCTTCTTTTACCTACTGAATTATGATCATTTTGACACTTCTTTTCTTAATTTTTTTTGTGTAAATTACCTCCTAAACTGTACGAATTTTGCACTTAACCTCTTGAACTCCCATTTTTTTGGAACTTTTGGTCGGATCTCACTCGTATAACATGCACGCTTACATATAAGGGGTAAAACCGACTTTTCATCTTTTACTTATGACTCCTGCTCAAACAATGGCACGTGAGCACTCGTGTGACCTGTTAAGATAATGTTCACATTAATATATGTATACACGTAGGATTTGGAACCTACGTAGTGCTCGTGCCATTATATTGAGCGGGAGTCATAAGGAGGAAATGGAAAGTCAATTCTACCCCTTATATGTTAACGTGCATGTCACACGAGTGAAATTCGGCTAGAATTTCCACCAAAAACGGGAGTTCGGGAGGTTAAGTGCAAAATTCGTACAATTTAGGAGGTAATTTGCACGAATAAAAAGTTCATGAGATAAAGTGTCAAAATGACCATAATTGAGAAGGTAAACAAAAAATTTCTCTGGTTTTTAATGTTCATTGTCTTTGAGTTTGTTTGGGGTTTTTTAAAGCCACCGAAAGGTAGTACTAATGTTTAATGCTAGCACCGTTAAACATTACATTATTTATAATTCGCTTCAAATATAATTTTTGGATTAATTCAACAAAAATGTGTTTTGTGAATTTAATCGAACAGAAAGTTCATAAAAATAAGCCATTATATATCTACGGATAATAATGTGTGTTATAATATATATATATATATATAGACACATATGATTAATGTGTCATTTGCAAAGTGTTGGGATGTTTGTAATAATAAGAACTAGTTCAGAAACCCGCGTTTACGCGGGCATATCGAACAAAAATATATTAAAAAGAACAAAAAAAATAAATATTAAATCATATTCAATAATACAACTTTTTAAAATCGTTCACTTGAGATTCTGGAAAACCTCCTTTTAAACAACATTTGTAGACTTATTAACAATATTATCATCGTCGTCACAACTTAGGATTTTTAATCCTTTATGACTCTTGACTCGAGAGACTGCGACGTAGAGTTGACCGTGGCTATAAATTGGTCTTGGCAAATACAAACCCACATTAGAAAGAGTTTGACTCTGACTCTTGTTTGTAGTCATTGCAAAACAAACAATGAGGGGAAACTGTCTCCTTTGAAATTTGAACGGGACCCTACTATCCGAAGGGGTCAATGTCATTCGTGGAATGTAAACCTTCATACCAACATTAGTTCCTGACAAAATCTTTGCTTCAATAATGCGATCTCCAAGTTGCGAAACAACTAATCTAGTACCATTGCACAACCATGAAACTTGATCCATGTTTCTAATCAACATAACCGAAACTCCAACTTTTAACTTCAGAATATGATTGGGGATTTTGGAGCACTTTATCGTGTTTAGAAAATCTGTCGAGTACACTTGATGCTGAACTTCTCCATTTATATATGTTCATCACCTGGAAGAATCGACATCACGTATTCATTCACTGTCTCAACAATACTATTAGTTGGTGTAAGAATAGCTCTTTATTCAAAGAATAAGTGATGGCCAAAGTTTTGTAAAAGGGATGGATAAGTGCTCTCAACAATAGCAGCAACATGATCGTCTGAAGTTTGAATAAGTATATCGTCAAGTATATCAATTAAAGTTTGACCATCAGCTTCTGTACCAATTTTGCCATCACCGATTTTGAGTATCCAGTCGGAGAAATCGCGAATTTCACGTTCAACAGATCTTGACATTGACTGTCCGACGGTTAACCTCATATTCTTTGTCAATCGAAGAATCTTACAATGTTCCCATAATTTAGATGAACAGATACTGGCATACACAATATATTCCCGACTACCCTTTGGCACAATAGAAAGAATCTAACGAAAGTCTCCACTTAGAACTATAACCTTACCGACAAATGGTATTTTCTTTCTTTCTTCAGGTTCAATATACTTCAAGCTTTTATGCAAATCTTCAAAACATAATCTACTCATCATCGGTACTTCATCCCAAATGATTAGTTTTGCCCGATCAAAAAGAGCAGTTAATTCTGTTCCAGGTGTTATTGTATACATTGAATCTTCGGTTATGGTTAAGGTATTCCAAATCGGGAGTGTGCAGTTCTACCAGCTGGAAGCAAAAGTGCGGCAACACCACTCAAAGCAACATTGAGAACAATTTCACATTTTGAGCATAAAGCCGCAGATAATGTTCGCCAAACGAAGATTTTGCCTGTACCCCCATAACTGTATACAAAGAAAATACCACCCTTGTCATTTGTCGCCGCACTTAGAATTTTTGAATAGATTGTCATTTGTTCATCTATTAGTGATGAGCATAGTTTCTGATGTTCGACTTCCAAAAGACATCTATCAAAATTAAGTTTTTGCTTGATAAGTTTGTTATTTCCGTCGGTCAATGTAGAGTCATTAGGCAAAGGCATATCGCAGAAATTCCTTAGCTATTTTCCATTACTTTGGAGAAGTTTTTCCAATTCAACCAGGGTATAATTTTTCAACATATCATCAACTTAGTTGAAGACATGGACAAAGTAATGAAGAATTATCAAGATTTGAGTATATAAGTTAATTATATTAGTAGATAATTAAATATCATAAAAATAAGAACATCTTAAATTTATAAAAAAGTAGTTCATTAAACTAAAGACTAATTACCTTCTATACCCAGAATTCTACGTTGTCTTCGCAAGATGTCATCTGCAAGTAGATGCAATGTCTTTACCCATACATATTATGGTTTTGAAACACTCGAAGACATTAACAATGATGCGAAGAGCTTTCTTAGGAATGACGGTAAACCCCAATAAATTGCTTCGACAATACCGTTAACGTATTCTCTATCATCATCCAACAGTCCCAAAGAATAACATGCAGCCTTGAAAGTTGGGTAGTAAATGTTGTTAATGGTACGTATATCTTTGTGAAAAACTACTCCTCGAAAATGATGTAAGCATTATTGACAAATAATATGCTTCTCCAACACCGGGCGGAACATAATCCACCTGTTCCAAACAGAATCCAAATTCAACATTCTCGTTAATCCTGTCATTTCAACTGGCCATGAATCTCCACGCCAATTTCGTAGATTGAAATAGACAGGGAGTGCATCTTCGAAAAATTTGGAGAAAGTGTTCGGAATAGGGTGTTACAGAATTATCAATTTTAATTATTACACCAAAAATATATATGTGAGAAAAACATTTTAATATAGTGCATACGAAATAAAAAGTAAACTAATAACATAAAAAATACTGACCAATTTATTGATCGTAAAATATTTATGAATAAATAATTTATTTAGTGGGTAAGAGAACTTATGTTCATATATTTGACGATGAAACATAAATATTATAATTTCGAACAAAATATAAATAACAGGAGAGAAAAATATATAGTTGAACATATAATTATTTTTTTTGAGAAAATATAATTTAAAATAAATGAATTAATATATATGAAAGAAAAAAAAACAAATGATCCTTGTTTAGAATACGCAACACATATCCTTCGATTGATTGCAAGTTGGGGCTGAAGACGTAGATCCATTGTTTTTTTTTTATTTTATAAATAAATAAATTTTGTATACATATAAAAAAAAGTGACAATCAATTATTTACATGGGTTATCAAATTATCAAGGTATATAAATATATGGTAATATTCTCCAATAGTTAGTAATAGTTTTATTAATTTCCATATTGTAAATGATTCTCGTATAATTAAGAAAGAAATACTATTTCCAATAAAGGCATCAACCAAATGCGTTGATTATGGTATAGCTAAATTTAAACTCAATTAAATTCATCAAATTTCCATAAGAATTATAAACTATTACAGTGTTTGTTGGTTAATGAATAAATATGTCATCTTTTGTAATCCGTTAAAA
>BMAC01001388.1:34382-90647 GCA_014905375.1 Phtheirospermum japonicum
TTTTGGAAGTTAACTGAAGTTATTTGATTTGAAATCTAATTATACCAGCTCATAAACCATTAATCAAAAAAATTGTCATTCTATCAAACAAATTCGTTAATTATGGTATAGTCAAATTCCAAATCAATTAAATTCATCAAAAGATATCTCATATTTTTAATCCGTTTACAAAAAAATAAAAATAAACAGGTGATTAACTTCGTGAAAACTCTTTATTTTACAATAACAACTTCATTAAAAATATAAATGTGGGTTGACGTTATCAATTGACGATTAATAGGTACTATAAATCTGACAATTGATAGTTATTACAACGTAGTGTGAATAACAATTAACAGTTATTATAATCATTTAGAAATATTTCCATAATAGTTGTTATAATCATTTAGAAACGATTATTCTATCACTAACTGACAATTGGATCCAAAAAAAGGAAGGAGTGTACGTAATTGAAGTTACGTTGTCAAACATTCCTTATATGATTTTAATCGATTAAAGTTTCAGGAATTAAAATTATCAAATTTCCAAAAAATTATAAACAATCACAGTGGTTAGTGGTTAATCTAATAATATCGGCTAAAAATTATTATTGAGCGAATAGGGTAAAGTATATTCGATTTTCATTATTGTTATCTTTTCCATAATTATTTTGTTTAAATTACAATTATTTGTAGTTTCCATCTTTTTACCATGCACACTTTGGAATTGGCATTAAGTAATTCAGAAAATTATAATATCGTTTTTTAGAAGTGAAATAAGTAATGTGTGTGTGTGTGTGTGTGTATAGTATCGTATATCGTAATTATGGAAAATAATGAATCATACGGTATGTATCGTAATTGAATCCTGATTAGGTAGATACAATACGTCCACGTTCAATGTTCGTCCTCGCTAGTTTCGAGGACCGATTCCTCAAAATTGTGAAAAATTAAAAACAAAATTGACAATTAAAGCAAGGAGATCTGAGTTCCCGAAAAAATGTGGAGATACTCAATTAATTTAGAAGCAGGGAAAATAAACAAATTTATTTATCAAGTAAAAGCAAGTAAAAGTAAAGGCAAATAAACAAATTCCTATTAAGAGTAAAAATTGCTCAAGAAATATAAGCAGTCCGTCCAGTGGTGGAAGGTGGGGAACATGAAGCAAACCCAATAATTAAAACATCCAGAATATAGACAGAGCGGCTGGTAGGCGTGAGAGAATGAATGTTTCTAACCCTAAAAAGCTCTATTATATACCCTAAACAAAAAATTATAAAAGGAAGTAAAAAAATACTTATTTTTTACAAATTGACACATAAGATTTATGATTTATAAGAAAAAGACATGTGTAAAATGAAGGCATAAGGAGTTGACACCTCAGCAAGGTGTCAACATAATTAACAAATAGGAGGGATTATGTGGAATTGTTATATTTTAAATTATAGACAAACTGTGTATTTCTTTTTATTTATTTTTTTCAAATGATATGATGTGGAAGAAAAATAGAAAATAACAAGTTAAACCTTTATAAAAAAAATTTATAACGGGACTACCAAATCGAATTCGTGTATCATCACCCCTATATATTAATGCAAAATCCTCCTAATCTACGTGTCTGCTTCGTATGCTTCGTTTGACAAATAAAAAATTATGGTGCTTCGTTTGCTTATGTGTCATCCGAACCTAATATTTACCTAATTTAATACTTTTTTTTAATGTAATTAACCTAATTTAATTCTTTTATTATGTTATTCCCTATTCAATACTTTTCTTTAATTCTCTTAATATAACAAATATAAATAAGTCATATATAATTAGTAGATAAGATTTAAATTAGTTATTTTATTAAAATACAAGCTACATATGAAATAATTTTAATTAAAAAAAAAAATTTATTTACTTAGGAGTTGTATGTAGGCACACTCTTCTACCAAAATAATTAAATAAGTTTTATTGAAAATAGAATTTAAAATAATTTTATTTTTGAAGTTTCAAATACTCTATATAGGTAAATATGAATTATTTACAATAATCTAAGTATGTAACTAAATATTAATAATGTTTCAATTTAAACATAAAAATATTACATTATATACTAATAATTAATAAACATTTATTAGACATCAGTACAATGCGACACGGGTTGAGAGTATGACATCTTTTGAATATCTCAATTTATGTAACTAATAATTATTAACGAATTTATTATAAATATTAATATATAAAATGACTTAATAATAATAATAATTAATAAAATAGATATTAGATACGAATTTAGAACGTGGCGTCTTTTGAATTTTTGTAAGTAAATAATTAAAACTATTAATGAGTTTAGTTTAATATCAAATACAAAATTAATATTTATAATAATTAATAAATAGATTAGACATGTACAAGGCACGGGTTGATAATACATTATTTTAATTTTTTATTTTAGATATGAAATTCAGTAATTATCACAAATATTTTTTATATTCATCTTTTGATAAGTCCCGTGTAATACACGACTATTAAACAAGTATATATTAATACAAAATCCTCTTAATCTATGTGTTTGTTTCGTAAGCTTCGCTCGGATAATAAAAAAAAATTGGTGATTCGTTTGCTTATGTGTCATCCGAGCCTAATATATACCTAACTTTTTATATTTAGCCTAACTTAATAGTTTTCTTTTATTATATTTTGTCTAATTAAATAATTTTCTTTTATACTCCTAATATAAAAATATAAATAAGTCATATATAATTACTAGAAGAAAAATCTAAATTAATTATTTTAATTAAAGATAAATTACATATGAAATAACTTTAATTACAAAAAAAATCTTATTTATGAAAATAACTAAATAAATTGTATTTATAATCAAAGTTAAAGTAATTTATTTTTAAAATTTTAAATATTTTGTATAAGTAAATTATGATATATTTGCAATGATTGGAGTATGTAACTAAATATTCGTAATGAATTCAATCAAAATATTAAAAAAATAAAATCATATAATAATTAATTAATATTTATTAGACAATGGTACGATGCAAGAAGGTTAGAGATCATGCCACATTTTGAATTTTTCAAAGTATGTAACAATAATTATTAACAAAATTACTCTAAACGTAAAAATACAAAATGAGTTAATAATAATTCATTAATATAGATTTGAGACGGGTTGAATATGTGACATCTTTTGAATTTTTATAGGTATGTAAATATAATAATTAACGAATTTAATCTAAATATTAAAATATAATATAAATTTTAATTATAATAATTAATAAATTGAACAGGACACGATTGAGACATCCTTTTAATTTTTTATATTAAATTTAAAATTTTATAATTTTCACAAATACTTTTTTTATTGGTTTTTTTATAAATCCCGTGTAATACACGGATATTAAACTAATTATTATTTATTTGAAAACAGATGTTACCAATGGATATGAAGTACATTACTTGTATATTGATCATGCATGATGAATATATTAGATGCGTACATAAGACACAATAATAAATATATAAGATATGGAAAAAGAAGTATAAGACAAGTTTAGCGATTGTACGATATAATTGCCCCAAAATCTATTAGTAATAAGCTATATATTACATAGTAAAAAAACAATAATCTATTATAATATGGTTAGTAAAAATATACTCTTTCCGTTCTGTTCTATTCTATCGTATTTGATAATTCCACGCTCATTAATAAAGATGATTTGTGTTATAATTATAGATATTAAATAACTATAATATTCTTATGTTTAAAATAATTAAAAGTGTGAAAAAATAAAGGTAAGGGTAAAAGAAGCAAAATAACCTTTATTTTTTATTGAAAAAGTAAAAAGTAACAATGATTATCTTTTAAAAATATAAATGCGACAGATAGAGGGACAAAAAAAATTTCAAAATGCAACAGATAGAACGAGAGAGTATAAAAAAGATCCTCTTACTTATGAATAATTGCCATGCTCAACCTAAACTTTTTATTAAAAAAGTAAAAAGTAACAATGATTATCTTTTAAAAATATAAATGCGACAGATATAACGGGACAAAAAAATTTAAAAAATATGCCATGCTCAACCTAAGCTTTGAATTCGTCCCAAAAGAAAAAACTGTTTTACTTATTATTTATTATATTTGTCTTAAAAATATTAACTTATAAGATCATCAGACTTTGTTGTATTATTTTTATCAATTATCAAAATATTGACTTGGATAAAGATTACTTTCAGACTTTGTTATATTACTTTTATCAATTATAAAAATAATAGTTGAATAAAGATGATCTATAACTGAATTCAACAAATCATAATATCTAACATTACTATATTTTAGTTTAAAATTATATTTTAATAGCAAAAAAATAATTACCATGCATTGTTTTAAAACCTTGGTCGTAATTACTGTTTACCGAGTTCCAAAACAAGAGAAGATGCATGTTAATGAAAATGATAATACAAATTCATAGATTTAGGATGAAAATTGGAGTAAATGTGAAATAATGATGAGATTGTGAAATAAAAGATGACGTCGATCAACACAACCTACATGGCTACATGGCCATACTTACCCTTCTCCAGATTTGAGTAACATAGAACAGAACACGATAACAAATAGAATCTCCAGAAAAATACATCGACAAAAGCCAAAAATCTAACAGCATGTCACAGACAAGAAAGAAAGCCAAAATGAGCCTACGATCGAAATATAGCAGATTTTAACCCCCCCCCCCCCAAAAAAAACTTTGAGCCCAACAAAAACAAAATACACAAATCCATAACTGTCGGATCAAAAATCCTAGCATGAAGTTCCAAATTCCATGATAAATCATAATTTAAAATATCTCAAGCAATAACCATATATATAATAGAAAATAAAAAGCATTAAACATACACACTAAAATGATTTCATCAACCAAATCCGAAGCATCTGGAATATCTCCAACACACAAGTCATAGGATAATACTGCAGTCCAACTGCAACCAAACATACGAGAAAACTAAACACATAGCATACTTATATTAAAAAGTGGACACAATATGATATATGTCTTAAATTTTCTTATATTATAAGTGATAGGCTGCCTTCTCTCATCAAGAAGGCATAATCACCACCTAACCCATTGAGTAAAATGGTAAGTGGCCACGGATCATTAGTAGCCTCAGTTTGTAGACACCATCTTGCTTTCCACATAAAACTCTCGATCTCCTCCACATGACTGCCCGCACAATTAAAGGAAAATAAGTATTCGTTAGCACATTGATTCACAGCAAAGAAACATCCAAACGCAACAAGAAAAGGGGGAAACAGAAAAAAAGAAGCATAACTACAAAAGGTGCCCTTGAGAAACCTAATTATCTTTCAAATTACAAATACCCAGGTTTGCATTTTCTTAATGAATATAGCACATTGAGGGGTGCTTTTGAAAAAAAAAAAAACCCCAAATATTATGGGTGTAGTAGTAATCTCTAATTCAACTAAACCTCGAGGGTATTTTTGTAATTCACCCTAAAAACTGAATTAAAAAAAAAGAAAAAAGATAGGTTAGTTACCAAATAACATGTGGAGCACAAAGACTTGTTTGAAATTCCTTTGATTCTTTTCCAGGGCACAGCACAATCAGGCGCCAGCCCACGCGCACCAGTGCAGGCAATCACCCCTGCACCGGCATCAGAGAAATTGGTTGACTGCTATTCAGAGTCATCGTAAACTTCTCCATCGTCAGAAAGCTCATCAAACGCCCTAACATCCAACTGGTAACGAAGAATGCCACCTATCCCTCCAAAGCCCCGGCAAAACTGAGACCCCTCCTGCGATTTATTAGTCACAAACTCGAGCGTGCACCCAAAACGCCGATACTCGTTCGCAAACCACTCGAGCAGCGACATTTTATCCTTTTCCTTATCCTGAACCTCCAGCTCAGCATTAGTGTCCGGATCACGAAAGTTCTTCTGATCGGCTTCCTGCTCCTTGGTAAAGTGCTTTATCACAATCTCATTAGTAACGCTATTCTTGAGAACATATCTACTTATGTCGAGATTTTCCCACACGATCAGCGTCTCAACGGCGCCCATTTCCAGCACTTTCAACGTGTCGTCGACCCCAAAAACGTACTTGCCAGTGTCCTGACTAATCTCCTCAAAGTACTTGCCTATCAAACGCTTCTCTTGTATAAACTTCACATTGGATAGGATCTCAGCTGACAGCTCAATTGCCTGGTTGAATCCATTTTCACCACCATAAGAAACATCGACCACGTTCAAAATCTTTGCCTGCAGACGAGGATCGAACATGTCAGACTGGCTGAGCTCAGTCTTGAAATCAGCCGAGCCAGCAAGAATAAGTCCCGACACATTTGGCTGACTCGTCTGGGGGTTGATGTAAAATTGGGTCGCCAGCTCAGCCGTTTTTCTGACATAGTTGTGGCGTTTTTCCATTCGCAGACGAGCAAATCGCAAAGCGGACTGACCACCTCGTCCGTGTTTCTTGGGGAGGTCGACGGTGAATTTGTGAAGAATTTCTCGGGTATTACCACTCAACGTCCCAAAGAGGGTCCCATTACCGTCCATGATGATAAAGCCGAACTTGTCATCGGATTCTAAGAGCTCATTCAGCGCCTCAGTGTGGAACTTGTTGTCACAGAGATAGAGCGATGCATTTATGGGCCTGAAGGGCTCGAAATCGATAGTGACCTTTTTCTCCTTTCCTTCATCGGTAACAATGGTGCCAGTATAAAGCACGAGCCCGTTTGGAGGAACCTTGTTGTACAGTTTCAGTCTTTGCTGAGCGGATGTTATTGCGCCAAGAACAGATTGACGGTTGACTCTGCTCTTGATATTGGAAGCGGTTCCATATTCGTCTCCGAGCATTTTAGCAACACGAGCAATCTGATCGCGTGGAGGCATGATAAGAGAGATCATGCTGGTACCATTGCCATGGGCAGCTTCAAGTCCCTTGATAAGCTTCTTGATTTTCCATATCTCAATGTTCTTGTCGGTTTCTTGACCGTCGGCCATCTTTATTTTAAAAATTATTTAAAAGCAAATTAGCAACACTTCAAAATATTTAACTGATTATAAGTCAGGAAAAGCAATAGAATAAGCTGGAGTGAAACATAAATCAACATAACAAGTGCCTTTAAAAACTCAACTCACATAACCAACACAAACACATAGAACTTTCTCACCAAAATTGGTTCCAAGTAGAACCTTAATTCAATTATAACAGACATTTTTTTATCAAAGTTAACACCTGAAAGGGTAACAACGGAGATTGGGGGTTTCAGTATGTCATATGTGCATCCAAGTCTAGCAATAGAAGATAGCCATCTATGATATATATATATATATATATATCATATGTTTTTGTATGTAGACATGCAAAAACAGAGAAAAAGTAGTCAGATGCTTTTATTTTTCGATTGGTTTATTTTGAAGATCAACTCAGACATATATGATTGTTGACACAGAGATGAGAGCAAGATATTGAGAAAATAGTCATAAAAAATAATCCAAACAAAGTTCATTCCATCACAAAATTCACTAGCCCTGTTGGTCAGAGCAATGAGACGCAAATTCAATCAATGAGTTATAAAGTGCGATTTTATGTTAAATTTATCATAACTGAGCAAGGCAATCCCAGCCAGGAACTATGCCAAAACCCTGTTTCAATCCATCATATAACAAATAACAACACGAGTGCAAACCCTAAACTATCCATCCATGTTATACACTCATTTACCACATATAGATGCTACCAAAAAGAGCATAGATACAGGCTCTAAGGGAAATACCGCACACATCTCATGATCCATCGGAATTGAACCCAGGAAACTGAGTCAATCCCCTGATGAGTAATTTCCACAGCATCATTTATCTTTTCCCAGAAATTATTAAACTACTTAAAAATGAAGAACAGAAAAAACATTATCATCCCCCAGAAACACAAACAGCGTATATAAAAACAGTTAACGCCATGAAATTAAAAGCAAACCAGAGAATCTCATAAAATTACCTCCGCTGATGTGATGCTAGAAAATAACAGACGAAATGGGAGCAAAAGCTTAAAACCAACGCGCAGCTGCAGCAGTGATAGGGGGTCGAGAAATCGAGAGAAAATATGTATATATAGAGGGAGAAAGAGGAAAATAAAACCCTAATCACGCACGGAGTCGTAATTAATCACATCACAGACATGGTAGCCAAAATGAAATCCGATTTCCCGATTTTATTTTTGTTTTTTGTTTGTTTGTTTGCTTTTGTGGATTTTCGGAAATTTACAGAATTTTATGTAGACAATCTCGAGTCTGACCCCACCTCTAAGACCGGGTCCATTTTGTAATTATACAGGAAATTTGAGAAGAATACTCGTGAGGAGTATGGCTCATTTTGTAATATACAGGAAATTTGAGAAAAAACTCATATGGCCCATTTTTACACATTTTTGAAAATTATGTACAATTTTTTCCAATACTACCCTTCATAATCCTCGATATTATACAGAGAATAAGTGGCATTGGAAAGGAAAAGGAAAGAAAAAAATGTATATATAATAATGTAAAATGCTCCTAACCTATGTGCTTATTTTGAATATTTCGATTGATAAATAAAATATTATTGTATTTTGATTGATTATGTGTCATTCGTGCTTAATATGTACCTAATTTAATATTATCATTTTATATTGTATTGCGTAATTTAATTTTTTTCCTTTTATAATATCTTTTCAAATTTAATATTTTTATTTATTATATTTTGTGTAATTCAATATTTTCTGCTTATTCTCTTAAAATAAGAATATAATAAATCATATATAGTTAGTAGAAAAAAATCTAAATTAGTTACTTTAATTAAAATATAAATGCCTTAATTAATAACAAAATAATTAAATAAGTTATATTTAAATTTTAATTTATCGTTGCATATAACTGGTATATATCATCACATATAACTAATACATATTATCACAAATAATTGAAATTGTAAATTTAAAATTTAAAATCCTAAAATGTAAAAAATAAACCTAAAACAAAATACTAAACCCTAAAAATGAAAAATTAAACCCCGAAATTGAACTTAAACTCTAAACCCTATATTTCTATCACATATAACTAGCACATATCATTACATATAACTGGTAAAATTATATTTTTTTGTCGGGACCCTAAAATGAAATACTAAAAAAAAAATATGGAAAACTAAACATTAGAATGAAAAATTAAACTCTAGAATTTGAAAACCAAACCCTAATATGTAAAAATAAACTTTAAACTCCAAATTTTTGTCACATATCATCACATATAACTATTTTATATCATTACTTATAATTGTTATATATCATCACATATAACTGAATGATAAGAGATTTTTACAGGTGCATTGCGTTGGGGCAAATTATAATTTTTCCATAATTAAAATTAAAACATAACTAAGTCGATCATTATACCGTGGACCTGAGTGCACCCAATAATTTATTTATCATCGCATATAACTTATACATATTATCACATATAACTGATACATATCATCACAAATAATTGAAATTATAAATTTAAAATTTAAAATCCTAAAATGTAAAAAATCAATCTAAAACAAAAAACTAAACCCTAAAAATGGAAAACTAAACCCCAAAATTTAATATTAAACTCTAAGCCCTAAATTTATATCACATATCATCACATGTATATAACTGACACAAAGGGGCGGATCTATATATATACTTGAGGGGGGCAACCCCACCCCCACCCCACCCCCCCAAAAAAATCAAAAATCTTAATATGATGTTTTGTTAATTGTAATTATGTATACATTCCAAAACTTACAAATTTGTAATTTGGTCTAATGGTTGGTGTGCTTAATTTCTTTTCAAATGGTTCATGATTCAACTTTTACTCTTTCCCAATTTTCCTTGTTTTTTATTTCTCTTTTCATCTCTTGTTTTTTTTTTTCATTTGTTTCTTACTTAGTATCTGTTGTAATTAATTAACTAGAATAGATATATATTATGTGAATGACCTTCTTACCTCTAAACCCTAAATCTTGTACCTATAAAAAGGACTCTAGTTCTCATAATAAAGCACACCTTTTGATCATTCTCTTCTCTAATTTCTCTCACTCTCTTCTCTCTTTTCTCTGGTTTCATAACACGTTATCAGCACGAATCTCTAAATAATTGAGATTAATCAAAAAACGATAGCCCTCAAAATAAAACCTCCTTAAACCACACAGTAGAAATTTTTCTGCACGAAAATTCTCTGCGCATAACCGTTTGATCACTTTCAAATTTTTACAATGTATTCAAGATTTATTGAATCAACATCTCAACGGTGGAGATCTTTTTTTGATCTTTATATAGTCCAGTAATGGGTTCCCAATAAAACAGTTTTTTTGTTCATGAATTGTCGGTGCGGATCAAAAATAGATCTCACACAATCTAACCGTTTGATCAAGTTGATATTTGTATATATTATTCAAACCATATACAATTTGATTTTGGACGGTGGAGATCGATTTTATATATCTATGTCGTTATCAAAAGGTCATGGATCTAAAATTGTTTCCCGACGAAACACTAGAGAAATCGATTTCTTCCACCATCCATATATTATTGTAATTTGCGGATAAATACAACCATATCTCAATATATTATATTTGAATATTATGTATTCCTGAATAATACTATGGGGTCCACAATTTCTTGTCGATATATTATTGTAGTTTGTGAAGAAGTACAATCATATCTCAATATATTATATTTGAATATTATGTATTCTTGAAAAATACTATGAGATTTACAATTGCTCTTGAAGAAGCAATTTTTTAATTATTATTTTACTATTTTATTTTCCTGTCATGAGTTTTAATTATATCAATTCAAGTTGTTTCTCCCGAAGTATGACAACTATATATTATTCCGAAAGAATATACGTACGTACTCTTATTTCATGTGATAACTCAATACTCCTGAATAATATATATGTATTTAAAAGAACCACCATTCATACTCGTACTCAAATTATATCATAATTCAATATTCTTGAAGAATATGGATTTATTTATATATATATAAATTAAATCATTGTGATCTTGAAGCATCGCATGTTATGATATAAGATACTTATTCCTGAAGAATTTTTAATATTTATGTCTTGTTGACATTATAGTTCTATATCAAATATTTTTCTTAATGATATTACCTTTATTTTCTTTCAGGCACTTGATGAATGAGAGCTTGTCCACAATTTCATCAAAAAGTTTTGAGGATCTAGCCACCGGCTCATATTTTTCACGAGTAGACTATCCAACTAAGGTACATATTTTATATTTTGATATGGTTGTTAATTTAAATTTATGTTTTTCAATTGTGAATTTGCTATTGTTCTTAGAGAGTTTTTAATGAATTATATCTTTTATTTAAATTTAAAAAAAAGTGGATACAATTAGATAATTCTCTAGAAACGTTATCATGTATTTACATGCATGACATTATAAACTTTATCTTGTTGAATTGATAATCACGGGCAAGCATGAAACATAATCTATGTATTTTATGCATTTTTATTTTGAGAATTGGAAATCTTACCCCCATTTTTTTGGGAATACATTGCATAACTGTTAATGTGCATCATGTGGTAATTATAGTACTTTTTGTGATGTGATTTTAGTTAAGAGGAGATGCATCCCAAATATTATAGCTAATATGATTCTATTGGGATCTACTTATTAATATGAATTTAGGATATTCATTTGGATCAATTTTTGTTATTGTCAATTAGTTAAATGACATAATTTATATGCAACTATGATATATTTGAAATAACAAGCTGTGTTTTTCTTTTCTTGATAAAACATGTAATCATGTATATTTGCACATTGTATGAAATTTATTTTCAACTCATATTTATCGTATTATTTTTGTAAAATACGATTTCACAATTCTTAATAATCTTTTAAAATATCAATCGTGATTTTTGAAGAATGTGATGGTATATTGTAATTTCTCAGTTGAGTATGACATGTTCATGAAGAACATTACAAGATTATAATCCATATTTTGTTTGATGAAAAATAATATATAGTATTCCAAAATAATATTAACAATGCTTTTGAATAAACATATTTATTATATGTCTTATTTATTATTAAAAGCATTATTTATATATTATTGTTGTATTGTTTACATTATGATTAAGTTATTGTTTATGAAGTAGCATAACTAATAATATTATTTCTTACGAACATTATATGCCCCTAGATATCATTTATATATTTATTTGTCAATTTGATATTCTTGACGAATATTGATATATTACTCCTAAAGTAATGCTATTTATGTCAAATATTCAATTGGATATTTCTTACTTTTGAAAAATGACACTTTGACGTATGCATTATTAAAAATCAAGTATGCTCACGAATGAGTAACACATCAAATCAATCATTGTTACTTGATAATGCCCCGAATAGCATATTTCTTATATAAAACTTATCATTTTTGAAAAATATATACCATAAGTATTATTTATATGTTATGGATTCTTATAAATTTCAAAGCTTTAAACTGATTGTATTCTTGAAGTAGTACAAGTCTTAATAATATCACAAATAGAGTTTTTGTAATGGTTTTGATATAATTTAGAATATTGTTTTAATTAGTTGGGCAAAGTGGTTATAAAGTAAAGATAACCCTCAAGAAAATATGAGAGGTCCAAGGTTTGAACCCTTTTCAACACCATTTAAAGAGTTAGTGATATCACTTGAGTTACAAACTCGTGGTGATATAATTTGAAATATAGATCAACTAGAAGTTTGATTTTTACTTGAAATGTCCATAATAATTTGAGACAATTTATTATCGAAATAATTTGTAATATAAACTAATACTAGCTCAAATATTCCTATATTGACCCAAAAGTTCAATAAAAGGTATAAAAGAGTTATAATTTTTATTTTTTTCATTTTGTACACGAAGTTAAGTAATATCATGATTTGGCATGACTGGTATAGCCATCTGAGTTTATTAATTTATAAAGAGTATGAAGACTCTTCCATTTATTTTTAATGCTACATGTTCTCAACAAAATTAACCATTAAATTATTACTAGTTTTATTGGAATTAGGTTCCAATAATATTCATATTTTATATTATGGGGTGAGATCTTATGGGCTCATTCACCCTCCATGTTGACTTCTAGATATTTAGATCCACTAGAAGATTGCATGTGTATGTGTCATTGTCCTTGTTTGGTGATTAGCGGTTTGGGGCAAAATTAGAGGATTCGACTCATTTGAGAGGGTTGACTAGTCAAATTCTCTAATCGATATGTTTGGTAAATAGAGGATTTAATT
The DNA here is from genome assembly GCA_014905375.1 of Phtheirospermum japonicum. NCBI lineage: Eukaryota > Viridiplantae > Streptophyta > Magnoliopsida > Lamiales > Orobanchaceae > Phtheirospermum > Phtheirospermum japonicum. The sequence goes on from BMAC01001388.1 coordinate 47,708, forward strand.
AGCTTTTTGGGTCCAAAAAGCTCTTTTAGAAAAAGCTCCTTGTAGCAGCGTTTTGGGGAGAGAGGATTGAAAAATATGGTTAAATAATAAATTTATCCTCTAAAATTAATACTTAAGTTAACCTACCACATAAATATCAAGCCTCTCATGTCCAATTCATCTCAAAAAATAATATAACTCTTCCCTTCATCTATCTTACTCGCTGAATTTTTTTCTTCTTCTCTCTCAATTAAATTCATTCACTCCCAACTTTTATGTGTGGTTAATTATCAGACACCAATAATTTCAGATTCTTGTGAAGTTCAACTGAATTAGCAACTCAAGAAATTTGTATATTTGATAATTATGAAATATCAAGTTTTATATATATATATATATATTTCTAATTATTCAATTAACTCATCATATAAATTTATATTATTATCAAAAAAAAGAAAAACTCAACAATAAATTAAGTCCATGTCCTTATTTGTAATTTTATACATTTAAATAACTATCCGCTATCAGCTATTCACCAAACACGTCTATACAAACAGCTAATACAATCAGTTAGTCAAATCAACTAATACAATCAGCTATCCGCTAATTGCCAACCAAGGCCTTTATCTCATAATCAGAAGTTTATGAGAATAATTTCTCTATTGGATATGAGAGCAAAGTACCGTATGTATCTAATAAATGCACTTATTATTTGCTAGTAAATTTATTTTCAAAGTTTATTGATGATTTGTATTTTGTTGACCATGGTTGGCAAAAGCAATTGATATGACTTATGATATTTGTTATATCATTTGATTAGAATAATTTTTGTAATTATGTGAAATGAATATTTCACAAGTATGCCAAATATGAAAATATATGTGAAAACCCTTGTCTATGGCTTGTCGTCAGAAGTCTCCATCAAAATTTAAACAAGTGTGATATTTATAATCGCCAAACCACATGTCATAATGGATAGCAAATGCTGAGAACATATCAAATAAAGATACATTTTTCTCATAATTTTTTAGTCATTGTATATTCTCAGCACTAGGGGGGGTAGGCATATGTTATAGTAAGAATATATATATATATATATATATATATATATATATATATATATATATATATATATATATATATATATATATATATATATATATATATATATTATATATATATATATATATGATTAGGTTCAAATAGATCCCACGTCAATATATGCGAACCTAGGGACCAATCCAGGCCTTAGATCTAATAATTTGTGTGGATCAGATTTTTTCTATTTTTTAAATTTTAAAATTACATATATGGAAGGAGGAGGGCCTTTACGTAATTTTGCAAGTCATCCTAATCAGGTTAAATGCATTCCCCACCACAACCCTAGAAATCAACCCATAGAAACCCGTCTGTTCCCCCCACACCCCCCAATCGGCGCCGACTACACACCCCCTCCACCGCTGGCGCGACAATCGGCGCCGACTACACACCCCCTCCACGTCCTCACGCTCTCCGAGCTCGCCGGAAACCCGGAGGTTCGGGCTGCCAAATCCCTCTCCATCTCTCCCAAAATTCGACGGCGGCCCGGGATGGAAATGGCAGCACAAATCGGCAAGATTGGGCGGCGAGGTGTGCAGCAACCGGCGAGGCGGCGCTCAGGCGTCGCCGTCTCTCTCTCTCCTCTCTCTCTGTGGGCTCGGGCGATATTCCTTCTCCGTCTTCTCTCTTTCTTCTCCGTCTAGAACTCGGCCGGCCAGTGGACTCCCCTTCGGTCGCCGGCGAACAGCGCTCAGCGACGGCAATTGGGCGGCGACTCGGCGATGGGCTGGAAAACGGGCTGTGGTCGGTTGGGTTCCAGGTTGTTTGTTGTTGATGGTTTTGGTCGGGCCGTCGGCTCGGCGGGCTTCTGGTGACAGACGGTTCGGGTCTGGTTGGGTCTCGGGTTTGAAACGGTCGTGGCGGTGGTTGTGGTTGGAATGTGGCTGCGGGTCGGGCTTTGGATTTCGGGTCTTGGCGGTTTGGGTTGGCGACGGTGGTGGAGGTTTTGGTTCGGTCGGTGGTGGTAATGGCAATTTGTTATATACTTCTGTCATTGTATTTGACTTTACTATTTTTTTATTTTGCATTTATTTCTTTTTTATCTGAGGAAGCAGTGTGAATGATTGAGATAGATTAGTCTTGTTTTATTCGTGGGTAGCTGATTTAGTGATGAATAGACTGCTCAATTTTACCTGAGGATAGCTGGTTGCATAATGTATAGTCCTCTCCAATTATAGCATGCGATTACCATGACAAAACATAAAACAGCATTTAATTGATGTGTTTGACTCCTCTCTATCAATTTGCTGTTCTCGTTCCTACAAAGTTGATTTGCTTAAATAGCTAAGTGTCGATAATGTAGAAAAAAAGCAGCGATAATGTAGTAAAAAAGTGCTGTAATAATATTAAGAAAAGCATTGCTACTCTTTATTAATCGTATTTTTAACAGTGTTTTTTACAAAGTAATGTAGTGCTAAAATTAATCACATGCGATGCTTTTAATATTCAGTTTTTGGATTTAATTACATTTATTTATAAAAATGAAATTTGTGATGCTTTTTTGTACACAGTCGTAGTGCTTTTTTTACACGTGTGCTTTCTAGAGAGCAATGCAGTGCTTTTTTCGAAATGCTGATATTTGTCCAAAATACCCTTTTAATTAAATTAATTCAATATTTTCCATAATTACCCTGCTGACGTGTCATGTTCTCAACCATCGAGATTATCCAATCTAATGGTCAGGATTGGTCCCTAGGTTCGCATATATTGACATGGTTCCATTTGAACCCAACCCTATATATATATATGTGTGTGTGTGTGTGTGTGTGTGTGTGTGTCATGGTAACGAAAAATATGGAATGCATAAATATAATCATCGTAAAGTTTAAAGCAAATCTGAAACTTGTAGCGAGAATTTGCATTTTAGATTACTGACTATAAGGTTATCAATGGTTTTCAAGTTTAAAGACTCGAACTTGAAAGTTATATAAAAATACTATAAGAGGATTAAGATGGCATGCCTAATCACGGTAGTGATTGATTCTAATATTATCCTTTATATGGAGCAATTATTTGTGATGGTCTTCTCGGTAAACATTATACTCCAGTAGAGTAAACAGACATAACAAATTGTAAACCCATGAATAGGTTCAGGTACCTAATAATAATTTTAGAACAAAGAGATCTCAATAAGTTATATCTATATAATTGGATCGAATAGAATCAATAAGAAATTAGTCGACTATATTAATACTCACGAGCTTAGTGATAGCGAGGATGATATTTTTGAATTAATTAAAAGTTATTTATACAATTGTTTGGCCAATATTGAATATGCAATCTTATAGATTGCTATATGTTTGACTAGAAGTTCATTCAAATAATTTATCAATAATATATATAAATAAAGATTACGATACAAGAGCATTCTTTTACGTGGTGGATGATAATGAAACTTGAAGTTTCACCCAACCGACAATATAAAATAATATCATGAATGAAATGAAACCCTAAAAGGATTTTGACATGCTTGAAGCATATTCGTAACATTGTAATTAATATGATGAGATATGCATTACACTCTCTCCCCCTTAACTGAGGTTTTGTTGGATTTTCCCAGTAATATTTTTAATAAGGCAACATTATGAGCATATTCAAAGAATAATGTACTATTTTTATTTCACTCGGATTTTTCTCATCGGGTTTTTCCTTGAAGGTTTTTGACGAGGCACATTTTTGCATAATATTATATTTCAAAGTTTGAAGATATAAAAATGATAAACTCGAGAACTACTACCAATTGAAGTCATGGGGAGCAGCTGTACTCTTTTTCCTTCGATCAGTTTTTTATCCCACATGATTTTTATGGCAAGGTTTTAATGAGACAACAACACTATAAGTGTGAAAAGAAATATTTCGTAAATGACACAACTCATATGTGATTACATAAAAGGTGACAAGACAATATATATATATATATATATATATATATATATATATATATATCGAACTTCTACACACACGATTTCCAAAAGAATGGTGATATCGATATCCAACAAATTCGCTCATATGACAATTTGACGGACTTATTCACGAAAGCATTGCCAACACCGTCGTTTAGAGATTGGTACATAAGATTGACATGGAACGACTCAAAGATCTTGATTTTAAGGGGGAGTAGAGTTGTACTCTTTTTCCTTTGACCAGATTTTGTCCCATTGAGTTTTTCTGACAAGGTTTTAACGAGTCAACATTTTAAAGGTCATTCAAGGGGGGAGTGTTGTAATTAATTAATTTTAATAATTATATATTATGTGGATGACCTTCTTACCTATAAACCCTAATATTGTACCTATAAAAGAGACTCTAGTTCTCATAATAAATCACACATTTTGATCACTCTCTTCTCTCTTTTCTCTAGTTTCACAATAATTTCATTCTTTTTTAATTCTCTTTATCTCTTGATTTTCTATATTTTTTATCTTTTTTTTTTCCTATTTCTCATTTGTTTCTTTTTAGTTTTCTTTTTTCTTTATTTATTTTTATCCACTAATTCATATATTTTTTATCATTCTTTTTCATTTCTATTTATTTTCCCCTTTCTCATTAATTAGATTTAAAAGCAGAAATATATAATTAAAAACATCACTACTCGATCTTTCTTTTTATTTTTATCTTTCTCATTATTTACCTTAAAAAAAAAACAATATAAAACAAAAAAATTATCACTCATTTCTCTCTTTTTTCCTCACATTTTCTTTTTTTCTTTCCCTATTCTCACAAATTAATGGTACCAACTCATAAGTAGAAATATATTTTTGTTGAAGGAAAAACACAATTAGTGTGCCTTCGTCAACAAGTAGTTGATTAAGGACAATTTATGCATTTGTTATCTTTAGGTATTATGTAAACATGTATTCGATACCGTATATAAAGGGAGTTTTTGATAAATAAGAGAACCCTAATTTCTACCGTCTCCTTAATCTCTCTTTTATGTCTTCTCCTTATGATTTTTCTTTTACACATTATCAGCACGAAATTCTAACCTATTGAGAGTGATCGACAAATAAGCCTCCATAACCAAATCAACAATTATACAATTTTCGTACGTCGAAAACTTAACTGCACTGTAATTTTGAAATATCATTTTCTCACGTTTCAACCGTTGGATCGCGTTACAATTTTTACAAAACCTTCAAGACCTATTGAATTATGTTCTGAATGGTGGAGATTGGATTTGAAAATACGAGAAAATATATACAAAATTCCTAACAAAGCAGGTTTTATTTTTGGAAATTTCTGTGCAGTTTTTTTTAAATGTGATTCTGCACAATAGAACCGTTGGATCAAGTCAAAATTTGAATATATTATTCCAAACATATATAAGTTCAATTTGAATGGTGGAGGTTTGAATATATGGTTTGAAAAATTATATAATGAATTTTGAGTACAGCTGATCCTGTTTCCCAAAATTGTTTGCCCAACTTATTTGAAAAATTCAATTACGGACAATCTAATCGTTGGATGAAACTGGATTTTGGATATAATGTTCAAAAGACATAGTGGTTAAATCTGTACGGTGGAGATCGGTTTGAAGGTCTTTGTCATCAGAAACATATCGCGGACAAACTTATTGCAAAAATAAAAATAATGAAAGAATCGTGACTTACCTTCAATGTAATTCGAATTAACCTATTATTTATTAAATGCAACTAATAAATATTTATTTATATGGATATATGACATGATATGTATTATTGTGGATTCTTATACAAAGCATGTATATATGTTACCTATTATTATATGCATGTGATATTATGTACAATATTGACAAATATGAAATTTTGCAATACATTAATGATATTCATAGAGTACATAATATATTATTACTTATAATTTTAGATGATTTCTTATTTAGAAATCGTAAATAATTTACATGATTAGATGAGAGATTGATCATGATTTTGCCTATATGTTTAGTTAACCATGAATTTCGATGAATTGGTATATTCATTTATGTTGGTAATTCTCTTCAAGATGTTTTTATAAGTTACTTTCAATGTATGCATTATTGATTGTACATTTGCATATTTTTCATGATAATGTAAGTTCGTGAACTATAATTGTATACATAAGTCTTGTAAAAAAGTATATTCACATAATATCAAAGAAAGATTATGACATATATTCTTCAAATTCATTATCTAAAGAAATTGACTGAACTAACTCAATCTAAATAAAATTTAATATAATTAAGAGAAATTGAGTACTACTATCATTGTTTTGATGTGGAAACTAGAAGAACTACAGTTCCACAATAATATCATCCACCAACCCCTAGGTGTCAAAGAATTATCAAACTAAACCAAAGTCATTTTTCTAATGAATTTGAGAATTCATATTGACCCCATGTTGGAAGTTTATTTAGTTACAAACTTTAAATGAACTTTGGGATGTGCTCCAAATAAATATTTTGGGAATTTTATGAAACACTACTTTCAAGCCTAAGAATTTAGTGAAAATAAATTTGTATGCTTTCTAAAAAGGGTCAATGACTTTGATATGTTGCGACTAAAAACATGTCTTACCATATGTGGAAAAAAAATATTTTAAATGATAATAAGTAATTGAGAGATACGATCCCACTCTATTTTTTTTTTCTACTTGAGCAAAAATACTGATGCACTCGTGTAATATTAATTATGATAGTCAGTCATTGAGAGACATGACATTATTTTTCATAATACCAATGTTAGACCTCTGGATAAGGAAATTTCTTGAGCCCAACTGGGATCGATATGAATAGTGGAAATAATCTCAAAGTAAATGGAAAGAGACATGTTGATCCCTATCTATGTGGGAAAAATAAATCACAAGGTAAGATATATAAGAGTTTGTGATATTTATTGGTCGTGGTAGAAGTCATGGAGGTTATCCCAATAACCTTGCTTGGTCTATGGATATCCTCTATTTTGATTGATGAAATTTGTTTGTTTTTTACTTTACAGAGAACTTGTGAAAGTATAATCAATCATTCATATTAGACTTTTGTATTTGGTTTTAAATTTTATTTGAGTTAGATTTATATGATGTGGCCTAATTTAAAGTAATTATTATTTTATTGGACTTATTGGTAATATGTGGACTTCATTCTAAAGCATTAAATGTACTTGAGTTTATTTACCACATATTTACACACAAGGTTCATGAGTAAATTACTAGATATAATGTAACATATTTAGCAAATAATGTAAAATATTAGAATGATAAGTATTTCGTTCAAATATCTCTAAAGAATGTGAGAATTTATCGAGAAATAGACAATATTATTCACTGAGTTGATATTTATATGTGACAAAGTCTTGTTGCCCAGTGACACATTGATTAAAGTCATAAAAGCTCAGCATTTACCACGAGCGAAATGAACCTTGTTAAGTTTGATGATATTCATGTTGATGATTATCATTAAGAAATACTTTATGAGAATGCAACTATACCTTTAATTATGTGGAAGAAAGCATGTTTTAGAGTCAATATAGTAATTTTATTTTACTATTCTTTGATTATTGAATCATAAGATATGACCAACAAATAACTTTTGGACACTGGCTCATTCAAGTTTTTGACATGACTGAAATGGATTCTTTGGTCGTCGTGATATGATGGTCCGTATTATAAGAAATTAACATGAACATATTTTATTTTGAGTGAAACACAAAACGAGATAGAAATTCGGTGCACAGTATATTGTCGAACTAATGTTGTTACATTACAGATAGTGCATTCTAAAACTAGGAGTACTACATATATTCATATCTCAAATATACATCACTCATTTTTTTCAAAACTTGTTCATTAGCAAAATTGAATGACTGAGACATGCATATGCTAAAGATACAAAGTATAATATTCCATTCTTATAATTGATAATTGGTGATACATCTGGATATAACCATTCTAAATGCTGGTCATTCAAGTATTTTATATTTTTGATCGATGCTTCGTCACGTATTGTCCATAAAAATGTATCATTTGCAAAACTTCTATCACATTTAGTATGATTGAGGACTCACCACCCCTATAGAGCACCCAAACTCATAATGGTAGAGAGTTTACATCAAGAGTATTCGATGTCTATTGTATTTTAATCAAGATCGATATAATGCATCGTGTACCCTAATGTGCATATATAATAAGGTCTCAAAGAACACCGTCGAAAAGAATATTGATGGTGACTGAGATAATATTTATGCGCACTCATATATTTGTCTCTGCACAGGGTTATGTAATATTGCACGCAACTCTTATTTATTCGTCTATGAAGCCCTGCTAACCAGATATTTTGCGTACCAGTTGGTAATTGGATATAAGTCTGATAATTCATATCTACGCATATTTGATTACGCAGTATATGTGCATATTGTGCCCCAACAACACATTCATATTGGTTTCTAAAGACGATTAAGTATTTATGTTGGATATGAATCTCCAACAGTCATCCGCTATTTGAAACCTTTGACAGACGATCTCTTTCTCGCTAAATTAGCGAATTTGTCACTCTAATGAGACAGTCTTCCCGTCGTTATGGGGAGATAATAAAAAGTATTTTCTAATGGAATGACAATAATAGTTTCATACTATGTCTCACTATGATCCCCGCATTTCACAATGTAACATGAAATTAAAGTAAAGTGAACAATTGATTTTCAAAGTATAAAAGACTCAATTTCTAATGTGACGAGATCATATATATACCATCTGCAAATGTGTCTGTAAGGTTAAAAGTCCCCATAAAGGGCACAATGTCACCGATCAAGACATTGTGACCATACTTAGTGGAGGTATGGTTGAGGTCGTAACTCCCAAAAGAAACGTGGAGAGGTCACTTAGTTTGATCAATACTCGCCCAAGGAACATGAGGGCATATATGGCACAACTTCAATTGATCATCAATGAAGATAATTCATCTCATGAGATTATCTCTGATTATACTTATGTACATGAATCATTACTGGAGAACGCTCCGATGTTTAATATGATTTCAGAGAATAAAGAATCTCAATGTACTATGAGTATATAAGTTGATGGAATGATTTTCCACACACATTGATGATGTATACACCGTTGCTCAAGGAATCGTAGAGCACGATGGCATCAAACCACGCTTTATTGAAATGTCAATATAGAGCAAATTGACCTAAATGTAAAGAATCAATTCATGTAGAACTAAATTCACTGACAACAAAACAGGTGTTTGGTCTGGTAGTGTTAACCTCACCAAGTGTAAAGCGTGTAGGACATAAATAAAGCTTTGTCAAAAAGCGCAATGAGAAAAATAAAGACATGAGAGTGCAGCTTATACTTGTGGTTACATCATATCTCCATGAGAATCATGATTTAGAAATATATATGAAAGTGCTTGCTAGCCTTTCCTTGCCAAGGCAAGTGACTATAAGTCACGGAGTACATTTGCAATTAAATTAAAACATTCACTTTGTGAACTGAAACAATCCAGACGGATGTAGTATAATCGTCTAAGTGACTACTTGATTGGAAAAAGATAATCTATGCCCTTGCGTATTTATAAAGAAATATGTTTCAAACTTGTTATTATAATTGTATATGTCGATAAAAGGAACATAATATCCACTCTCAATGAAATAAGAGATATCGATAGTTATTTGAAATTCTTAATTTGAGATAATGAATTATGGGAAAACTCGATCATGTGAAGGCTTTAAACTAAACTTGAGTTTGTGGAATACTAAATTTTACAGTTTGCATATATCCAAAAGATGATCAGACAATTAAATATGGATAAGTGCAATATGTTAACACTCCTATGATTGGTCAAAGTGAAAATAAAAGGAAAGATCAATTTCGTCAGCGGAATGACGAAAAACTGGTGGGAGTTGAAATTCTCTACATATGTACACAATATGCGCATTATTGTACCATTATTAATACACTTGACCAAATATTACTTTCTCAAAATTATTATCTTGATTTAACTAAAGAAAGTACAATGTCACTGAAATGAAATCAAAATGTAATTTGATACCTAAAAGAAACCATTGACGCGAATTTATTTTTCCCATTCATAAATATAATTGGGACTGCAGATGATCTTATAATCCCTAAAGAAAATGTTGAGTTTACTTCTTACTGTGAAACACCAAATAGTATCGTTGATGTTGGTTACTCATTCGATCCATTTAAAGAGATCATTATCATACATGTATTAGTTTGTGATTATCAATGGTAATGACCATACATGTATCTGATAATAATGGCTTGAACTCTATCACTTAAGAAAATGTGATAATACGAGTAATATCACAACAACTCTTCTACAACAAAAAACTATGCATTTTTTCAAGAATCAAGTAAATTGAGAAAGTGGAGACTTTCAAAGTTCTTTTGATAGATGTACATATCAAAGAGAAGTGTAGACTTTATGGGAGTCTCAACACAGGTGTGTTGTACTCTTTTTCCTTAGACCACGTTTTATTTTTTCAATTGGGTTTTGTTACTTGACAAGGTTTTAACAAGGCAACAATGAAACACCATTTCACTATTTGACTTGGCACAAGGAGTGTTGAAGGAAAAATACAATTAGTGTGCCTTCGTCAACAAGTAACTAATTAAAGACAATTTAGGTATTTGCTATCTTTAGGTATTATGTAAATATATATTTGATACCCTATAAAAGAAGTTTTTGATGAATAAGAGAACCCTAATTTCTACTGTCTTCTTCGTCTCTCTTTTATGTCTTCTCCTTATGCTTTTTTCTTTTACATTTTTCTTATTTTTTTTTCACCCTCTCTATCTACTATTTCCTTTTCCTTCTTATTTCTTATTTCATATTCTCTCTAATTCATCGTAACACCAAAAATGTTAAAATATATATTGTTTCCCTTAATATAATACGAGTCGATTCTCGCCATTTTACCAAATTACTTTTGTCTTTTAATACGCGGCCTCCCAAACTAACAATTTTGGATCCGCCCCTGATGACACATATCATCACATATAACAGATACATATTATCACATATAACTGGTAGAATGATAGATTTTTGTCGAAACTTTAAAATAAAATACTAAATAAAAATATGGAAAACTAAAGTGAAAATGGAAAATTAAACCCGAAAATAGAAAAATAAAGCCTAAACTCTGAAATTTTGTCATATATCATCATGTGTAACTATTATATAATTATTACATATCATCATATATAAATAAATTATAATAATTTCTTTTACAAAATGCACATATATCATCGTTATATATTTGAACAGTAACAAATTTTTACAGGTTTGCCTATCAAAGTTTTTGAGAAATCGAGGGACAAAGCATATCACAAGGCTGGAGAGCGCGGGAACAGAGCTGAGGGAAGAAAAACCCAAAACAGTGAGTTTGCCCATCCGACGACCGGCACTTCATCTCCTGAGTTCTCGTGGCTGCGGACGACCACTTTTTATACTGGTATGTCTCATGTAATTGTCTAATTGTAGATGGTAAATTCGCAGATATGGTGGGAAATAATGCTATAAATTTTAGGTTTGTATCAGGATAATACCCCGGGTTTTCAGCCTCTAGAGTAGAAAAGTGTTGAGAGTGAATTAGAGCTTTTTAATTTTTATTTTTCAGATGTTCTCACTGGCCTTTAGCGAATTTGTGTTGGTCTTTTAAGGACAACTGCGATAATCGTTCCACGAAGAAGAAGAGTCGTCTTCATCTTCCTCAAATTTGATCGATTTTGGTTTTAAACCTAGTCTTACTGTTGCGCGTTCTCTCTACAGCTCTGAATATCGAGTTGAGAATGGTAGTGAGAGGAGACGAGTCTGCTGTGTTCGATGATTTACAGGAGAAGTGGTATGTCTAGTCAAAATATCCAAACATACATAAATGCATATATGATATATACACACACACATATATATTGTATAATCATTGCTAGCCAATACTAATGCTTATGCGTATTATGATGGAGTTTGATTATCTGATCACTTATTTAGTCTTTGTTTGGATGTATAGTTTGGAAATCGACAAGCAAGCCCTTGCCGCCCCCGTGAAGAATGCCGTCGACAAGTTCCAATTAGTCCCTGAATTCTTGAAGGTAATTTTTTTTTTTCCTTTTTTAGTTTTGAAAAGGGATACCTCATTCTTAATTTAGAGTGACCCAACTTCCTGTATGTGGACAAAAGTTGATAGAGTTTTAATCTTTGTTGTCTATTGTATTCTCTTAGCTTAAGATATTATAGAACCAGTGAACGAAAAGCGACGAAGGGGGTGGTTTCTTATTTTGATTTGGTAGATATTATAATTCTCCGGAAATGGAAAATGTTAATGAAGATAGGCGAGAGTATTCAATTAAGAGGTGATTTGTATTTTAGTTTTACTTTTTTAGTATTTAAGTTAGAGATTATCTCCAGATTTCTTTTTATTGCCTTCATAAGGTATCACGTACGTCATGTGAAATGATTCTTATACTAGTTGAGCATTACAATGGAATGATTATTGTAATCTTGTTAAGTATGCAGTAACAATGGTGAGTTGTCCTCGCGGATTCTTTTTTTCTTTTTTTTTTCTGGAGAAAAGGCTTCTACGAGTTGACCGAAAAATTTAACTGCTGGTTAGTTTGCAAATGTAGGTGACAGGTCTTGTGAAACAACATTTGGACTCCTTCAATTATTTTGTGAGGACACAGATAAAAAAGATTGTTCAGGCCAATGATCTCGTCACCTCTAAGCTTGACCCAAGTATTTATCTGAGGTGACAATTCTCATTTGTATCTTTAATTTCATTGTCATCTTGTTCTTAGAAGTTATCTCGTGGTTATATTATTCTCTATGTTTCGAAATTTATGGTTTCCATTTTCATGTAATTGGGTGCAGATACAAAGATGTTCGCATTGGTAAACCATCATTTTTAAGCGACGGTTCCCCTAAAGGGCTTACTCCCCATGCGTGTCGGCTCTCCGAGATTACGTGAGTGTCATTTGTTACTTCTCTATCTTATATGCCTTAAGACATTCCACATCTGCTGAATATATTATAGGCCCATAGACTTCTGATGTGACATTTGTGTAGATTTATCGAGTCAAAACTGTGCCAGGTGTTTGGAGAAAAAACAATATCATTTAATTCTTGTATAAAAGGTCTTTGCGCTAACAATGTATTTCCTGCTTGTGATGGGATAAACGAGAAAGGCAAACTTTTTAATTCTATCGAAAGTTTGTGGTATATTATGAGAACTAGTGGTTTATTATTTGTCCGAAGGTATATACATTCTTTTTGGTATGCAACATGTAGCTATCCTAAAAAGTTTCAATAGGGACCTTGCAAATTTTGTGGTGTAATCAATGTTATGCATAATGCATGTTCTGATCTACAAGTCTTAAATACATTTTTTCTGCTATGAAGTATATGATCTTTTTTGAGGGATTGTTGGTTGCTGCTAGTTAATGTGTAGTAATGCGATACTGGAGTGCAGAATGCCTAGCTTGAATAAGTACTCAAAATTTGCTTTTGCACCATTACTTTGTTATTTAATGTGTTTGTTTTTATTTCAAACAGAGCTGATTTAGAGAAACTATTTTGATTTGTTTTGTCCCTAGAAATGAGAAACCACTATACCTTAAAGCTCATCACATTTTTTACTGCTCTTTCGACCATTTGTGGTGACTGATTTCAGATATGCTGCTCCAATATACGTGAACATAGAATATACTACAAGAAGCAAAAGTTCAATATTATCCCAAACAAAGGTGATATCAACTCAGTCAAAGGTGATCCAATTCAGGCTTGTTTATTTATGAAGGATTTATGTGTCATACAAAAATGACTAAGTATGATGCCTATTAGCGTATACCTCTTGGCTAAGCTTTTTTAAATGATCATATAAGCTCCTACATTTTATAAGATGTTAGATCTTATTTTAAAATTAAGTTGTTGAAATGTTTGGATAATATAAGATGATAGATCTTATAAGATGTTAGCAATGACATTTTGTAATGAAAACGGTCAAATTCAAAGGAGAATTTGATATAAGATCTTATTTTGAAATTTAAAAACAACTTATAAACTCCTAACATCTTAATTGACAGCTTATATTTTTTTTTCCTTTTTAAATGCCAAATCCATTTAAAGAGCTTATAAGCTCTCAAGCATCTTATTCATAAGCTCAACCAAACACCCTATTACTTATCATTTGAGTCCAATTTTTCAGAAAGATGTCATTATTGGAAGAATGCCTATCATGTTAAGAAGTTGCTGCTGCATGTTGTATGGGAAGGATGAAGAAGAACTTACCAGACATGGTATATCTTCTCAATTGCATATTACAAACTCACATTTCTTCATATGAACTTTATTATCACAGAGCAAGCACTATTTGCATGGCAATGCTTTTATTTTCCATGTGTTTTGTAAGCGCTTTATCTATTCCTGTAGGTGAATGCCCACTTGATCCTGGAGGATACTTTGTCATCAAAGGAACTGAAAAGGTGACGCTTCCCTTATCATATAATAAATCCTTTCCTTGTTTATGATAAGTGGAAAAGTGATTATGATTATGATTATGATTATGATTATGATTATGAATTGACAATAATTTTGGTTTATTGTGTAAATGTTAAAGAGTGCAAGGATTGAAAAACAAGAAATGAAGATGTTTTATTAAATTGAAGAACCAAAAATAGAACAAGGAATTCAAATGAATCCTCCAACAAGATTAGATCTTGCCCCTCAGCCTATGTTGAATACTTAAAGAATATTATTGCTGACTTTTCACCTAATTGAGGATCCAATCTAATATAAGGTTATAAATTAAGTAAGAAAATAATTATAACCAATCATAGATTTTAGGCAATCATATCCAGTCATATCCCTGATTCTATCCTGTCATAGATCCCAAAACATACTCTAATTGATTCACTTGATTTTTATTCTTTCTTGTTTCCTATCAGTAAGTAACGTTATGTGACAAGTAGAAAGTATAAGACACGATGAAAAAGTGGTTTGATGTGACTGGACTGAATTAGTTGCTTAATGAAGAGAATCACTTATTTTTCTGGAACTAACAGAAACATTTTTTGAGGCGCTCTTTATTGAGTCTGAATCAACATAGATTCGTCTGTAGCGGAATTCTTGGGATGATGATTGAACTTCTTTCTTTTAGGTCCGGAGCATTATTAATTTAATGCTGCTGTGGTCATTTACTTGAAGAGATGAACAAAAATAGTGTGGTTGTAATTTGAGAATAGTTTCAGCATATTGGTTTACCAGATACAGATAAATATATTAACAATCTTGGTCCAATAAATATTCCCTTGGTTAGTGTGCTTGAGTTGAGGAGAGTAGAGTACTTTTTAGACCTATGAGAAGTTTATACACATCTCCCCAGTTAGTGTCTTGAGAGGATCACTTTAAAGATCAATGAGAAGTTAATGTATTACCAGTTTCTTTAAGATAATGTAATGTGAAAGAGATAGAATTTTCTTTTCTTTGTGTTTCGATGCTGTAGTGTTGGATTTCTTCTTAGTGCTAAAGCTATCTAACTTTGTACTTCGAATAGCCTAGGCTAGGACGTTCTGTACAGAAATGCAGCCATATAAACATCTTTTCTGTGGAAGGTCCAGTTTTATACATGCTTTTAGGCTTTTCGCATTTGATAATTGTGTGATTGGAAAAATTATCAATGCTAAGCTTGTGATACTCCTTGTATAATTGCCAATATTGATGTTAGTGGTCATCTGGGTGGAATACATGACTATGGTTGGTTGCAGCCTCCAAGTATGATTGGGCATTGAAGAAGTGTTTCATAATGGTTTTCAATTCTGAGTTGTGCACCTCAGCTGAAGTTCCTTAAATACTAATTTTTGGTGGTGGGTTGTGATTAAATATAGTTATCCATCTTTATTGCTTTTATCTTTTATTTTCTTTTTTCCCTGGTATTTTTCCTTCTTTCAGAGGTATTTGGCTGTTTTTCTTTACAAGTCAGCCTTAATATCATCACTCTTCTTCAACATAAATTTCCTTTAGGCTAAATTGCAATGTATTTTGCTGTACATATTACTGTTGACCATATCTTTAGGCTGCGGTTGCTTATGCTTTCATTTTGGAAAGTTTGGAAATGAGAGAGAATAGTGATTAAATTTGTTTTTGAAAGAAGAATAAAAAATTGGGATTGTGAATGGATATGAGATGAAAATATAATGATTGAAGTTAACCTAATATAAAAAATAGTAAAATAATGATCGGTAGTTAGAGTTATGTGAGTGCGAGAATAGTAAAACTTATGGGAAATTGTGTAATAATGATTGGTAATTGAATGATTTATTTTAAAAATGAATTGAAATGATTGGTGGGAGAAAAAGGTGAGAGTGAGTTAAAAACATAACTTTTGAAATATTTAAAAAACTAAACCCGAAATTGAAAAAAACTTGAAATGATAGGCAATGGCAGCCTTAGTTTGTTAACATGGCGCTTATTCTTCATATCTTTTTCCAGGTGATTTCGATACAAGAACAACTTTCAAATAACAGGATAATCATTGATGCTGATAATAAAGGCTGGTGAGTAGGTTTCTCTTTAGTTCTTTCTTTTCGGAAATAATACTTTCTGTCTCTGATGGAACGCCTGCAGTGCATTTTTAATTTAATAGGCTAGAAATACACATTGGAGTAGTTTGAAGTGGACAACATATCGATGAATAGAAATCTTGTTTGGAAGGTTTTGGATATTTAATTCCATTAGACAATTGTATATAAATTTTAATCGTCCTTTCTGTTCTACTCTTTATAGTAAATGTAGTATTCTTGAGACAAAAATGGACTGATTTTTAGCTGTTATCAGACAAGTGAGCATGGGTCTATCTCTGTGCTTCTCTAATGAGATTGGATGATGCCATTCATTTAGTCATCAACCTCAACAGAGATTTTGTGCAAATAAGGATACTACAAAGTGGGTTAGCTCAAGTGGTAAGAGCCCCCACTACCTAATGCTTAGATCCTGGGTTCGAGTCACCTTGGAAATGGATTGGGGAGGTTTTTTTTTCTTTCTAGATTAGGTCTGATGTAATTAAAAAGAGGATACTTCAGTGGGAGAATTTGGTGCTGGATATAAGTGTGTTGTTCAATGGGATCATGATGAGCTGTTGGCATTTGGGTTTGGCTAAAAAAAGGACAACAGAGCTTTTATTTAACTTTATTTCCCTTAAATGATGATATATCATATTTACTGATCCCCAAAGCCAAAAGTGTCACTTTCTCTGACTGAATCCTTTAATATTGTTTTCCTTTCTCGCAGCGTGCAAGCATCTGTGACAAGCAGTACTGAAGAAAGAAAAAGCAAAACAGTTATAAGAATGGAGAAAGAGAAGATCTATCTGCACCTGAATCAGTTTACAACCAAGGTTGATATGGCTAACCATGTACCTATATGTAACTCTGTATCTTTTGGCGAGTTTGCATCCTGATTTCATTTTCTAGGTTCCTATAATGACTGTCCTGAAAGCTATGGGTATGGAAAGTGATCAAGAGGTTGTCCAGATGATTGGAAGAGACCCTCGGTATAGTGAACTTCTATTGCCGTCAATTGAGGTACACAATCTGGTTTAGGTTTACTTTCTTGTATGAAGTATTTTTTTCCTCTTCTAAAGGAAGTCTCAACAATATTTTTGGTTATGTCTTTGAAAGTTTAGAGGAATTCTTATCAGGCCTCTTGGCTGCTATTGCCATTTCTTGGTTGGGAAGAAAGGGTGGCCAAAAAAGCATGAACTGGAAATCTTCTAATATTTTTAATGTTGCTTGTAGATTCTGAGTTTTACTTAGTTAATTAGTTTTGTGTCTCGGTTTCAGGATTGTGTGAAGGATGGTGTACACACCAAACATCAGGCGTTAGAGTTCCTTGAACAGAAGGTTTTGATCTTTTCCTTAAAAAAGTAGAAGAAAAATAAAATTAAAAGCACTAGTGATCCCCTATATGAATCGAGAAGTTATATGAGTATTGTAGCCTATGCAATAGTAAATTGTTTGACTATGTTTCATATTTTGCTCTGTGCAACCAAAATGGCTGAGATATGCGATTGTGGTCTATTCAGATGTGGTGAATTTTTATCTTCTTCTTTTGAAAAGACTATTAGATACTTGATTAATAATTGACATTTGACACAGAGAATCAACTCAAAAATTGCCTTAATACATTCAGTTGAAAGCTTAGTGGCCCATTCAGCTGAGTTGTTTATTCTAGAGTTGGATAACTAATTATTGACCCATTAAGGCCCTGTATACTTTAAATATCAAATTGAAGTTCTCGAGACAACTACTGCGTGTCAGCTTTTTTAGTTTAGAAACGGGTGTGCCATGCAAACTGGGTTGGTAATTTTGGAGTTGATCTAATTGTTAATTAATGTTTACTTATTCTGCATAATAACACCTTTTATTTTTTCGACACAGTGCAGTAAAACTTTTATACATGACTATAGTTGGAACTAGGAAAAGATAATTATTTTAACCGAGTTTGTTATTATATCAAACATTTATGTATCTAAATTTTACTGTACACAAACACATACCTACACAAGTCCATGTGTGCAGATATGTAGTTCTATTATATGACAGTATGTGTGCAGCAGGTTTTCATTATTCTATAAAATGTAACATGGTAAACTGCTGAGCATTTGATATTTAACACTTAACTGCATTGCATTTCCGAGGTGCTTCTTCCTTATAAGAAACATGACTGCCACATAAATTAATTCAAAAGAATATGTATTTATTACTTCTTAAATTTATCTTCCACTTATTATTGTTTCATGTTGTAGGTTCAGAGGTTCTCATATTCCATTACACATGAGGTCGGTCTTCTTATTCTTCTTCTTTATTTGTTTCCTTGTGCGATATACTTCTCCCATTTTCGTTTTCTCCATCTTCTTTTGACATTCAGGAAGGGCGTGCTTTGAGTATTCTCAGGGACACATTTCTTGCCAATGTTCATGTGAGTGCATTTTCAAGTTTTGTTTCAATGGAGGTTACTACTAATTATATAAATGTAACACCCCTTACTCCATCCCTAACCAAATAAATTCTCTCACAGATCCGTCAGAACAATTTTCGTCCAAAATGTATATATGTTGCTGTAATGTTGAGGCGCATGATGGATGCAATCTTAAACAAGGAGGCAATGGATGACAAGGTACACCAGATTTCTACTACTTGAGCTGTGTAGTTTTATTACTTAAGTAACTGGTATAAGCTTTCGATATGTTACTTTTACCTTTTCTTCTTAATCCGTGGGTCGATCACATTGAAAGGTGGATTATGATTATAAGTTTACTTGTATATCTACTTCATTTTAGTCATTTGCCTGATAAAAAACATATTGTAATCCTACATCAATAAAGATTAAATTGGAGAGAACAAAAGTTTGAATATCATATAAACAATCATCCTCACTATCACTCATTGCCCACATTCCTTAGATTTGCACACTTGTCCATTGAGAAGTTGTATCTGATGGAGATTTTAGCCACATGCACTATTATTGCTTCCTTGATGCATTGGTTTTGTTCACTTTGATGCCAATTGCGAACAATATTTGCTTCTAAACGATGATGATTTTTGCCATGTCCTGTTATCACTCTTGATGCATTGTTATTGTTCACTTCTATGCCAATTGCAAACAATATTTGTTGCTTAATGCACGTACTTTTTAAAGACTCTTCCAGCAATGCCACATGTCTTTTCAAATCATATGGTTTGATCAGTATGTGTTTTATCATTTGTCAGATCCTTAATTTATTCACTATTGTAGGATTACGTGGGGAACAAAAGATTGGAACTGTCTGGCCAACTGATAGCATTACTTTTTGAGGTACTTTTGCTGTCTTCTTTTTGTCCAATGTTCTATCAGGATTAGACTGGTAAAGTCTGTTTTTGTACTTTGTATTGTAGGACTTGTTCAAAACAATGAACGATGAAGCCTGCTGTGCAATAGATAAGAACTTGTCTAAGAATCGATTTGACATTTCTCAGGTTTGCCCTGATATTTGAGGTTCAGAAATCTACATGATACTATAATAGTATGAATAGAAGACGAAAAGGTTCAAATTGTAAGCTTGTCAATTTGGCAAATTAAACTTCGACAATCCCCGACCACACACACACACACATATATATTAATCCTTGTGACGAATGAAAGCTGCAAGAGTTACATGTAGTTGAAAGTGTTCAATGGTTCGCTTGTTTGCTTTCGTATCTTGTTAAACAAGCATTGCCCAGAAGAACGAAAATATGCAACAGATCCACTGTACAACTCTACATGTCCACAAATGTGCCCAATCTTTTTATACTAATTGATTATTTTGGAAGTTGTTTTTGGGGTGAATCACTAATCCTCCAATTGTTTCCTAAGAAGATTTTTGTGTCTTTGATCTCGGCTATTTAATATACCTTAGTATGATTCGTAATTTTCTTCTGCTTCTATCTTTTGTTGTCAAGTGTTGTAATGTTTTCACATGCCTGTTTCTAAGCTATTATCTTGAAGGAAGCTGAGGAGTTGCTTTTGTTAGGATGTGATGTGTTCTTAATTAGCTATTTTATTTTGTTTGCCTGAGTTGACCTGTTCCGTACATTCTGCCTGATATTGTTTACCAGCAACCCAGCTTTTGTCTATTTTAACTAAAAAACAACAAAAAGCAAAATGCTTGAAGTTGTTGGCTGCCTCATAGGTCATGCCACTTCTCTCTTTCTCACAATTTCCTCACTTGTTTCACTTTCTTTTCCATACTAGACACGACATTATTGCTCTACTTTTGTCTTTTTGGCTAGTTAGAAGAGTCCGATATCTCCTTGGGTTCAATCTCCCCTGAAAACTCCCTTAGATTAGATCATTCCTGTTCTATTTTAATTTTTTTTTGGTTATGTCTTTTTTAAAGCTAATCTCCATTGCTTAGATATTTGCGTTTCCCAATACAGTGATTTTGTTATACTTAAGTGTCGTTATATTCTCATTTGGACTCATGTTTACTATGAGATGGTTTACATGCATTTTATTACTTAGTATGAGCTCTATGAAGGCGTTGGTGGTGATGTTTTCATTGTTTATTTTTGACATTTCATTTTGTATACTTCCAGCATATAGTTACACAAAGCATTACAGCTGGTCTAGAAAGATCTCTTTCTACTGGAAACTGGAATGTCAAAAGATTCAAGATGGATCGTAAGGGAATGACTCAGGTATTTAAGACCCTTCCCCTCTTCAATATTAAATATATTTTGAGGTTTTTACTTTTGTTGAACAGTTCAGGTTGAGTGCTAAGTTTCCTTTTTTCAGGTTGTAACTAGACTGTCATACATAGGAACGTTAGGTTACCTGACAAAGATCCAACCGCAATTTGAGAAATCTAGAAAAGTTAGCGGTCCTAGAGCTTTACAACCCAGCCAGGTGAACTGATATATTCTTCATGCTATCATAACAGTGTATTATTCAAGTCGTCGTTCTTCTTATCCAATATCATGTTTGATCACACTAAACCACTTCATCTGCAGTGGGGCATGTTGTGTCCCTGTGATACTCCAGAAGGTGAATCTTGTGGGTTGGTGAAAAATTTGGCCCTAATGACTCATGTGACAACAGATGGAGACGAAGGGCCTCTCATGTCTCTGGTATATTGGCAGCTTATTTTTTTTTTGATGGCTTTCAACCTTTTGATGGTGGAGTATATGCTGTTTTGAAAATTCTGGTGGTTAAGCTTAATTTTAATTTGCAGTGCATGTATAAATTTTTATGCTCTATACAGCTAAACAGTTTTTATTTCAACATTTTATATGACTCTATTACCAATATGTTAGAGTGTAAGGGATATATTTTGTTGGCTGGACTTTAGGTTGCAAAATACTCTTTGCCAAGTGTAAGGGATATAATTTAGTTGGCCAGACTTTAGGTTGCAAAATATTCTTTTAGGTGCCAATATTTGATGACTTGTGCGTTGTTTGTGAGGCAGTGCTACTCTCTTGGTGTAGAAGACTTGGAATTACTCTCTGGTGAAGAACTTCACATGCCAAACACCTATCTTATCATATTCAACGGACTTATTCTTGGCAAGCACAGGAGGCCACAAGTATGATTCTATAAACATTCACAACTCTTTTATTTCATCTTCAACTAATATTTTTCATCTCTTATTAATTACCTTGTTTTTATTTTTAAAGAGATTTGCCAGTGCAATGAGAAAACTGCGCAGGGCTGGTAAAATTGGCGAGTTCATAAGCATTTTTGTGAATGAAAAGCAGGTGAGCTCTTATACCTTCTGCAATTGGATATCATTTCATTTTGGAAATTTTGGACACGGGAGATAACACTGATGATTTTTTATTTTTTAAAATTTATTTTTGTAAGAATGATTTTTTTCTGGAGGGAATGGATATGAGAAAAATAGTAATGATTAAAATTGATTTAATATAAAAATAGTAAAACAATGATTGAACATGATTGGTAGTTAGAGTTGTGTGAGTGCGCGGGAATAGTGAAATTTATGGAAAATGTGAAGATTAATTAGTGATCGAATAATTTTCTTTGAAATTGGGTTGAAATGATTGGTGGGAGAATAGTATCAGTTTTTAAAATTTCCAAAACAATCTTAAAAACTTCCCTAGATGAAAAAAAAAAAATAAAAAAATCCCCAAATGAAATTGTATCCATCGCACCCTAAAGTGCTGCTTTCTATCTTGGAAAGTCACTTTGTATAACAATTTTATGGGAAATTGTAGAGGTACTGGATGGTGGACCAAGAATATGAAATTAATTTATGACTGGATTCTAAAAATGAAATCCTCTTGCAGCGTTGTGTTTACATTGCTTCAGATGGTGGACGTGTTTGTCGTCCGCTAGTAATTGCAGACAAAGGTGTATCAAGAATTAAGGAGCACCATATGAATGAGTTGAAGGTAATTGGTAACATGCTCAATATATTTTCGCATTTATACTTGGATCACCCTGATTAAAAAATTGTTTTCTTGAAGGATGGAGTCCGGACGTTTGACAGTTTTTTGAAACAAGGCTTGATCGAATATCTTGATGTCAATGAGGAGAACAATGCTTTGGTTAGCATCTCTTTTTAAATTTAAGATTCTTTTTGTTCTTCGAGCTCTCAATTGTAGCCTGCCTCACGGTAAATATTGTGTTAGATTGCTTTATATGAAGAGAATGCTACAGAAGGAACAACCCATATCGAAATCGAGCCTTTTACCATACTGGGTGTGGTTGCTGGGCTGATCCCATATCCTCATCATAACCAGTCTCCAAGAAATACGTATCAGGTACTGTAATTACTTTTTTGGGGTAGTTGAGTTTGGAGGGCCTCAAATCATATGAGTCATACTAATATGTTTGTTATTGTTCCGATTTGAAGTGTGCCATGGGAAAGCAAGCTATGGGCAACATTGCATATAATCAGGCAAGTTATCGTGTCTTCTTGCAATTCATATACTTTTATCATGGGTTTTGTGTAATGAGATCTAGCAGATCTTTGTTACTCATGCAATGTTGCTCATATGAATGTTTAACATGCGCATCTGCCGTTACATTGAGCTCTGCTATTTATCTAACTTGCTTTCCAGACCGAGTGTTTGAACTAGTTTGTGATACAATTTAATTGAAGGCTTCCTTTGCTTTGATGATATTGTGACGCATGATGACAAGTGTTCAATTAGCAGATGCCTGCTTGACAATTAATAACAGAGATAGATATGTCAGCTTGTGAAACCTGGAAGAGCAAGCAGCTACGTGGTAGAAGGTCTAGAGTGAGAGTTTCAATTTTTTGTGTTATAAAATACAATGATGAAACCTGCTAAGATACGGATGAAATTGATTCCTAGAAATTCTAAACCAAGGAAAATTAATCATGTAGCTAGCACTCATTGTATTGTAATGCTCTTGTCAGCGATTCTTCTAGCAACAGCCACGCTCGCTTTTCAGATTCTGACGGCAAAGTCTGTCGTTCCCCATAATGAAAATCCTGTTGGGGTTATCTAGACAATATGCAGTAGGCTCAAATTGATCCATTAGCTCAACATGGGCATTGGTTGTCCCATTAGGCCCTTTTATTTTGGTTACTTATACATAGTTTCTCAACCCTCACCCATTAGAATCATTTGGTGTCTCGGAAGTTGTATTGAATTACCTAACACGGTATGCCACATTTACTGGAGATGGCTTCAGTATATCTAAGTGGCGATTTTTAACTAAAAGTGAATGACTTTGTTCCTACATGTTGAAGGGGTGGGCCTCACACAGCTTTAGTTCTTTGTTCCACGTATAAAAAGCCTTACTGTTATGCTTCCTGTTTGCATCCACTTTTTTTTTTTTTTTTTGAATTAAATAATTGGAAAGTCAGATAAGCTTCTAGATCCACCATGCAATCTGACAGGTGATCTAATAATTTTAGCAGGCCAGAATTATGTTTAATGATTGTTTCTCATAAGCAGGTTTCTGTTCTCTTACCTCCCCAATTTTGATAGACCTTTGGAGTATCCTATATAGTTTTCCAAATCTCTTCATGTTTATGAAGGCAATACTATTAAGACAAAACACTTGTGTCAGACCGTCTGATGGGATGTATTTTTGTAAGGCGGAGACCTTTTTTTTTTTTTAGTTTTCCAATTCTTTTAACTTTTTTCTAGTGTTTATTATTTATTTTTTCAGTTTTTAGTTTTCTTTTTCAGTTCCTTGGGGTTAGTTTTTTATAGTATTATCGTTTGCTAGCTTTCTAGGGTTTTGTTTCAAATTTTTAGTTTTAGTTTTTTTTAAAGATTTTTCTAATTTCTGATATTTTTTTATTTATTTTAGAATTTCACTTTAGGGGATTTGGGCTAACGTGAGATGGTTTAAGTAAAGGGTAATTATCACCTGTAACAGTATCAAATTGAAGATGGTCGATTAGTTATAAAAAACAGTTTTTGGTTGTGGTATTTTAGTCCTTTTTTAGGCTAGTATTAGTCGTATGAGGTTTCTCCCAATGGGTAATGTCAGATAGAGGAGGGATTTGTAAAATTTAGGGATCAATCTCCTAGGCCTCATTGTTTGGACTCTTCGTCATCTAACTTTGTAATTAGTTTTAGTCTCCTGGTGAGGTTTTACATTTGTAAAATAATGTTAATTAGTTGATTTGTTTCTTGATGAGTTCTGTTCAAAATTTACCTTACGGGTAAAACTTGATTGCTTATAACATTTTGAAGACCTCTAAAAGTTTTATTCTCCATATCTACACTGGCATTTAGCACTTTTACCTTGTAAATATTTTTTTGATAAATTTGTGTTGTACTTTAAGGTTGCAGATAATATTTCATTTTCCCAATAATCTTATTACTGCAGTTTTTTGTCTTTGCAGTTAAGAAGGATGGATACTTTAATCTACCTCTTAGTTTATCCACAACGACCATTACTAACGACACGAACAATTGAGCTGGTTAGTGGATCCTAAAGGCTCTTGTTATATTGAAACCAGAACATAATTTATTAATGTTTATTTATTTTTTATTTTTTATTTTTTTTACTCTTCTTTTCCCCCAGGTCAGCTATGATAAACTTGGAGCTGGACAGAACGCAACTGTTGCAGTTATGAGTTATAGTGGATATGACATAGAGGATGCAATAGTAATGAATAAATCATCCTTGGATCGTGGTTTTGGTCGTTGCATCGTAATGAAGAAGTACTTGCCTATTTTCCTAATTAGCTATTACAAATTATCTGCTTCATCTGCTTAAATGTTTTCAGTGGTATACAATATATGATAGCTGCAACAAATATTTTTCCATGAACAGAATGACAGCAATTATCCAGACATATGAGAATAACACATCGGATCGTCTTATTAGACCAAAAAAAGATTCTCAAGGGATGCAGGTATTATGTCAATGGATTCTTATTTTGCTTTAGAATATGATTGTATAGATGGGAACTTAATTGGAGAATAGGAAAGGTGGTGAAAAGAGGTTTATGGTCTGTTTCTATTGACATCTTCTTACAAACTAGATTATTTAAGAGGAATACACATACATTTGATATGGAGGTACATGAGATTGATCGTAAAGGTTTCCATGTTGAATAGGGAAAGTAGTCCTGACATTACCCAAAGAAAAAGGAAAAATGATCTATTAATATTGTGCATGGTTTCTTTCCAGTAAGAATCAATTGGGTTATATTTCAAACATAATTTCTGTTGTCGTAGATTTTGGCTGCAGTATCAATGCCTTCTAGTTGAATGTTTTGCTATACACAGGTTTTGGATGATGATGGACTGGCAGCTCCTGGACAAACTATTCAAAACGATGACATCTATATCAACAAGCAGGCCCCCATAGTCACTCGGGGCCCATCTAATTCGTCCGTGAAATTGCCAGATAGGTTTTGTTTTTTTGCTTTCTTACAATATCCATAATTTTCTTCAGTAACTGCACCTGACTTGCATGCTGGTAAATACAGCGCATACAACGATACTCCACAAAAATACAATGGTGCTAAGGGGGAGACTGCTGCAGTCGTGGATCGAGTGGCACTCTCCTCGGACAGGAATAACAACTTATGCATCAAATTCATGATTCGTCATACTCGGAGGCCAGAGGTAGTAAACTGCCAGTTTCTCGATTTGAATGTTTACTGAAAGGTTTCAGTAAATGGATTTTTTCCTTTTCATCTAGGTTGGCGACAAATTTAGTAGCCGTCATGGGCAAAAAGGAGTTTGTGGTACCATTGTTCAACAGGAAGATTTCCCTTTTTCAGAACGTGGGATATGTCCTGATTTAATCATGAATCCTCATGGATTTCCTAGGTAAATAATTTCTATCTGAGTGACATTTCAGATCTTATGTAAAGTTAGATCTTGAATGCTGACTCAAACTTCTTGAATACTTGCCTTGATGCTCAATGAAAGCCACTGTTAGTGTAGATTTCTGTTTTCATTCTTGCCCATTGTTTTTTGTTGGAGAGGGGAACAAGAGGAGAAGATAGTGTATATATGGCCGGATCTCTATAAGGTTCCAGTAACTTGGTATCATGAGGTAGAACGTTATTGGTTGTTGATGGTCACCACTGCAATCAAAAAGCTCTAGGAAGGATTTTGGCCTGTGTGTGAAAGGTTGACAGTTACTGTTGCATTTATGAGGAGCTCAAATATGACCTGAATTACGAGCCTTTCTAATGCTTGAGATGAGCATAAGGTTTTTTCTTATTTATGTTTTGACCTAGAAATTAACTACAATTTTCTTCTCATAAGCAAATATTTTGAGCTGCATTTTTTCTTTCTTTAGGAGGAAAAGGGAAGACAAAAGCTAACTGCAGTTTCAGGAGGCAATTATACTTTTGCTTTTACACAAGATGCTAACATTGAAGGATCAGTATAT
This sequence comes from Phtheirospermum japonicum, assembly GCA_014905375.1. Classification (NCBI taxonomy): domain Eukaryota; kingdom Viridiplantae; phylum Streptophyta; class Magnoliopsida; order Lamiales; family Orobanchaceae; genus Phtheirospermum; species Phtheirospermum japonicum. The sequence goes on from BMAC01001388.1 coordinate 75,129, forward strand.
ATTAGCTTATGCTCTGTAAGATTAGTTGGCTGTAGCAGTGATAATTATTGGGAATTATTAGCCTAAAACAAAGTTTAGTATTTGTTTTGCATGAGGATTTCACATTTCCGTTTTCCTGGATATTTTATTTCAAAATCTTATGATGGGTCTTTGTTCATTTTTTCCCAACTAAATTTCAAGGTTATGTCACAAATCTGTTCTCATCAAAATAGGTTCTGTGATGATCTTGGTTTGATAGGCCTAAACTTGGGAGTGAAGTAGAAGTCCTCTTTGTTAATATTTATTTTGACTTGTCACAGACAGGCGCCATACACATTAAATGTATGTAGATTTTCATCTGTTCTTGTAATCCGATTTGTTCCCTTAATCCAAATATTGATGATTAATATGTCCTTATAACTCTACATTGTATGGTGGGTTTGCTGGATGGGTCAGAATTAATTTGAATCGAATCAAGTTCTGCTTTAAGCTGAGTTGGTGTCATGGTGAGTTTTAGCTTGGGGTTACACAAACATTGAACTTTGAAGAGTATTTTGCTTCTTATGGACAATGAAAACATACCACTATTTAGTGGAAGATCTTATGGGTCTAAATTGTGAATATCATTATAGACTGCTGTATGATAGAAACTAGTCTCTCGATCCATATAATTCACATTCTTTTTTCATATATTTCAGCCGTATGACTGTGGGAAAGATGATAGAACTTCTTGGTAGCAAAGCTGGAGTTTCATGTGGTAGGTTTCATTATGGCAGTGCATTTGGAGAACCAAGTGGTCATGCAGATAAAGTTGAAACGATAAGGTACAAGCTACCTCTTCTATTATCTCCTGTCCCTGTATCTCTGTCCTGCACATTCATCTCGTGTATTGGTATATTTAAAGATTTAATCACCCTTAATTTTTCAGTGAAACCCTTGTGAAGCATGGTTTTAGCTACAACGGCAAAGACTTCATCTACTCAGGTATTTCGCTCAGGGTTTGCTGTTCATCTCTGATAGTTAAATGAAATAACAAGCCAACAAACTTTATCTTGTCTACAATACATTATTTTTTGAATTTGTTCTGGAACTTCTCAAGAGGTACTGGACGCTTAAATTATTTGTGTGTCCCTTGAATTGATCTTGATATCTTGAACATGCATCTCTCGCTAGGACTTGATCCTAAGACATGACTGCGAGTGTACTTCCTTTTTGCTTTATTAGTCAGTGAAATGTTAACTTGAAATTTTGAATCTTACCGTTAGTTAGCTTTCTACAAGATTTATGTTTCAAACCTAATGTTTTTAACCAGAGGTACAGAAGAAGTAATACACATTATTTAGAATTAGTGGAAAGGAGAAATTGTTCGTAAGATCAAATTTGAAATCCTTTGCGAGCCATAAAAAATTAGGGTCATAAGATAAGCATCTTGTTTAAGTAATAACGTAATTTTATTTCAAACTCAAGGTTGGGTTGGGTTCAGTTTTAGAGCTGATAGTTTTTGCTTGATAGTTTAAGCTAGTTGATATATTCAGTTTGTTATCTATATATGTATCCAGGCATTACCGGGGAGCCACTGCAAGCATATATTTTCATGGGTCCAATTTATTACCAGAGGTTGAAACACATGGTTAGTGATGATTCTTATTTTTCTATAAGCTAATTAATGCTACTGCAACTTTTTTTTGGGTATCCTCCTTTTTATAAATGTTGCATATTTAGTTCCTGTAACTTTTCTTTTGAATTCTAGGTCTTAGATAAAATGCATGCTCGAGGTAGTGGACCCCGAGTTATGATTACTAGACAGCCTACTGAAGGGAAGAGTAGAAATGGAGGTTTGGAAATTGGATATATTTCTTTACTAAATTTATTCGCAGGAATGCTATTGTCTGACTGCCAATATTTAAACAGGTTTGCGGGTGGGAGAAATGGAACGAGATTGCTTAATTGCATATGGAGCCAGTATGTTAGCGTACGAGCGCTTGATGCTTTCTAGTGATCCATTTGAGGTTCAAGTAAGCCCCATGTTATAACACCTTCACTTTTTATTCAAGTGTGTTACCGTCATTAATTCTTGCTCAAAGATATAGGTCTCTTTAGATTTTTTTTAATTAATCATCTAAGTTGTTAAAGATTTACAGCTCATACCATGTTTACCTCTAATTGGATATTGGCAATTGGGATTTCTACATTACCATTGGAATTGGAGCCACTATATGATTTATCTAAACAGACGAACCATGTTTGCTTTTAGGTCTGCCGTAAGTGTGGTCTCTTGGGATATTACAACTTTAAGCAAAAGACAGGCATGTGCTCTACATGTAAGAACGGGGAGAATATATCTACCATGAAATTGCCCTATGCTTGCAAGCTCTTATTCCAGGTAATCCTAATTGGTCTTTGAAGTGATTCTATTAATTGCATACTTGTCCATTTACAGGATTTTTCTGCTTTCAACTGGAAATTTGAACAAATGCATTTTCGATTGTGGAATCTCTTAAATAGTAATTGAATTCACTTCGTTGTGTTGAAATACAAATACAGAGGAATATACAGCTGCAGAAGAAAATATTCTAGGAAAGAAAATAAAAAGAATAAAATCAATTACAATTCCTAAATCTCTCTGTGTATTCAATTATTAAAAGCAATCCCATCCCAACTGAATTTTGGTCATTCGTCTACGTTTAGTTTAAGCTTTTCGGCGTATAAAGTGCCGCGCATTATTCAACTTCCTCAGATTTAACTGAAATAGATAAAAAGAATACTTCTGGGAATATTGCTGCTAGATTTGTTCATTATTGGTTTTCAATTTAATGCATCGGACAATTTATAATAGTTTAGTAAAGTCAGATTGAGAGACCGCAATCAAAATGTCTCGTTTCTTCGTAAGGCATCATGTTAAATCTTTGATGCGATTGTCTTTTTTTTTTCTCTTTCTCAGGAGCTCCAGTCGATGAATATCATTCCTCGTTTAAAACTAAGTGAGGCTTGAAAGAATGTTTACTCCATTTTTATGGATATCGATATCCTTGAAGAAAATACCAGACACTGGGGGCACAATCCTTGGAGTTGCCTTTTGATTTACTAAATTGAATCCATGGATGTATTTCAGGGGTGATATATTTAATAGGTAGCAGTGATGATCAAGTACTCAAGTTGGTGTGGCGGTAAAGGCACTTAACTAATGTGTAACTACTACACCTGGGTTCGAATCCCTACTGAAGCTGTTTTCATTTTATCACGTTAATGTTTTTTTAGTTTGATTTTAAAAAGGTAAAAAAACCAATGAATGTAAAAACCAACATAACCCAATTCACTCTACAAATATGCAGCAATTTAATGTTTTTTTTTGTAAAAAACAACATAACCCAATTCACTCTACAAATATGGAACAATTTAATAACTTCGGGCCCAATTTTAAACTAGGCGAGGTACTGGATCATGTCAGCTAGTTTGTATTATTACTCTCTCTCTCTCTCTCTCTCTCTCTCTTTTATGTGGTCAATTCAATCTATCATAAACTACGATGTTACGCGTACCATTTGTTATTGATGAACACTGAAAACAACTTGGCCAATGTAATGTTTTTTCAGTTTGATTTTCAAAAAGAAAAAAAAAACCAATGGATGTAAAAACCTTGGTTCAAACTCGGGTAAGCAGACTAATTACACATTACACTTACCATCTAGGCTTCAATTTTAATTATCTCGTTTAAAGAAAAATAGTGATAGCTAGCTTTTCCTTCTCTCGTTTTTCTTTTCTTTCCTGGTTTCGTTCATGTATTTATTTTTTCAATTCTTGACCACACAGGAAGTCTTGGATCGGAGATAATGAAAGGCCGCGTATTTTATTTGCTCTGTATCTTTCAAAAGAGCGAGTTGAGATATCTTAATTGAACGACCCGTTTTGGTTCCGAATGGGCCACCATACAACAATTGGTTGATATCCATATAGGTTACCACATCAGCGATACTAACAGGCATGGGGGATTTTTCTAGCCAATATTTCAATATTCATCAAAAACCATGAATATTTTCATATTTATTATTTGTCTCTAAGTATATTATTAATCACATTACCTAAACATTTATCAGGAGTTATCAAGTAATATGCACCTCAATATTAATCATATTATATATAAAAACTCGAGTTTTGTTTACTTTGTTATGCATTAAATTAGTTTAACACTGCACATGCAGGATTAAAAAAATAATAATAATAACATTCATTAAAAAGTACTAAAAGAATAATATTAAAAATAACACATGCATATGCAGGATTTGAAAAAAACGTAACATTCATTAAAAATACTAAAAAAATAATATTGAAAATAGTTACGTAACATTATTTGTTCTATTTACAATAAGACAATAAATAATTTTTACAAATAAATCAGCACAATGTTTGTTCTAATTACAGTAAGACTCATTTCACAATAATTTTTTTTGAGTATTTCACGAAATTGGTTGTAAAGTATAGCAATATACTCTAAACTTAACGGGGAAATCCGTAGACAATTGAGTTTGAAAAAATAAAAAATATACAACACACCCTTCTTACATATGAATCTGTAATGTAAAAAAAACTAAAATATATGACAATGATAATTCTATTAAAAGAAATGATGAATATCTAACTCTCAATACATGTAATATTATTTTTAGGGGAATTTATAAAATTGTCTATTTACAGAACAAAATTTTTAAAAAATACCTTTAAACTATAGAAAACTCTACGCTGCCTTCACTGTACCATACCTATGTATGGTAATCCAATCACTTTCGCTGCCTTCACTATACTATACTTTGTATGGTAATCCAATCATTGTTTGACACATCACCTATAATAATGAATTAGAATCTTTTTAAATAAATATATTTGTTAATAGAGTTAGAGCTATCATAAGTTCAATGTAGTGTAGAAGTCCCCAAACTATATATAAAGACGAAAAAGGTTACAAAAGATAAATCAACCCAAATTTTTGACTTCAAAAAAGTTTTATTTTGAATATTTTAATTAAAAGGTGTGGTGATGCAAATGAAGGGTTGGATTTGAAAGGACTTAAATGGAAGTAAGGTGACAATAAAATCAATCAGAACCACTCAAAAAGAAAAACTTATAAACATACACATTTAATTAAAAATAATAAAAAAATCTGATATAATTATAAAAATATCAACCCATTGTAAAATTGTATTGAAAAAAAAAAGGATAAGTTAGTATTTCTGGTAATTTTCCAATACAATCACTTTGTTTGCAAATTGGCCCAAAAGGGTCCCTTTGCTTTGGATCACTCGGCTGGGTTAGCCCAAATTGTTTTTTTCGGAACACGGCCTAAATGGCCCAATGCTTCTGGCCCACCCAATTACAGAAACACTCATCGAATTCCCAAATCTTCAGTCTCGGTCCTTCCTACTCGATTCTCCTCAAAGGTATGCGTCTCTATTTATTCCTTTGTTTAATTGCTGGATCTTCTTAGGTGAGTTTTCTATTTTCTTTATTGGTCCGAGTAATTTATTTGAATTTATTCCGTGGATTGTATTCGTCGAATGTGTTGCAGGAAATGGGGAATAGTTGTGCATTTAAACCCGCATTTTTTTAGTTAAATCGATTCACTTGTTCATTTTGTAGTTTGCACGCCAGAATAAGTAAAGGAGCTGTAAACTTTCTGAATTATGAAATTAGTTGCTGCTAGATTGATTAACCTCGATTTTTTTTAAATGCGTTCTTTTAGATAAAGAAAGAAAAGTAGCTTTCAGTGATTTGTTGGTGATAATAATGAAGAATTAAATTATTCTTCATGATTTTGTTAATTGCTGTATTTTGGCCCTGTTTTTTTTTCTCCTGAGTTGTTAAAGATTTGATATTTCAGATGATCTCTCTTTTCATTTCCTTGTGTTTTTTTTTTAATTATGAATTGTTCATGTCAACTTGATTCCGGTTTGGGTATGTATTGTATTAGGACCTATCAGAATAATTAGCCAAGTTTCCTGAATAAATACTCCAAGATGATTGAGTAATATAAAATAAAATATGGATACGAAGACTTATTTCAAGGGTCTGATTGTAGAGGTGTTTTTTTTTTGTTTTGTTTTTTTATAACACCATAGTTGCTAAAGCTTCGCATTGTATGTTTGGGACCTGGCCCTCAAATTCTATCCTTACTGCCTTAAAAGAAAACATTACCCGATTCTTGTATCCTGGGTCATAAAACGTAGATGTAACTTGAACCGTAAATTCTTCTTTTGATAGCTAAATTCATTATACTTTTGTTTCACTTCCTTTTGTAACTATTGCTATTGAAAGTTAGTGCTTTCGTCGATATGAAGCTAGAAACTTATTATAATATAATTGGCTATCATGAACTTAACTAGGGTCGAATTGGTGGCTTGTTCAGTTTGCGTTAGTATTTATTGTGTTGCCTGCATGTGGTTATCGTTCAAGTTCTAATTTCATGATGTACTATTTGTCAAAACACCTAGTTTTTTTTTTTTTTGGTGTGTGTGTGTTTGTGTGTTTGGCGCGATTGGTACTTACATTGTTGTGACACAAAAACTTGTGTACACCTACTAAAGGATAGGCAGGGTCCAAATTTTAATTTATTTTTTTTTTCTTTTTAGGACTCTTAATTGTATTTTTTATTTAGTTTAGTTTTTTATTCTTAGGGGTTTCCTTTTTTTTTAGGTTTTTTATTTTCTTATTTTATTTTTAGGGTTTTTTCTAGGGTTTTTAAAAAATAATTCTTCATTTTTTTAGGACTATTATTTTTAGTTTGCTTAGTTAGATTAGCTGTTTTTAGGTTTGTTTTTTTTTTTTTTCAAGTTTTTATTATAATTTATAAAATTTAGTTTTGGGGAATTTGCCAAACGGTTAGGCTGTAGCGTGCCTCTTGTTCTAATTGTCGTGCTTTTGATATTGTGGGTTAACCAGGGAATCATGGGCAGAAAAGCTGGTACGTTGTATATCAATCCGAAGAAATTCGGGAATCTTCAGAAACCTTGCATGCGAGAGATGATTTCGTTTCTTAATTGTTTGGCTTTGAGTCAACAAGGCACCGATACAAAATGCACCAGGCAGAAGTCAATGTTGAGTACCTGCATGGATGCTCAGGTATTTGTACACTCGAGTCTCAGTAACTCGATTGGAATGTGTCATCACAACTATAAAATTAACATTCCCGTTAAATTACTCTCAAACCTTGTGTGTTCTTTTTAGTTTAACTTATATATATATATATATATATATATATATATATATATATATATATTTTTGCAGAGTAGCGGTAAAAGAAAGCCTTGGGGTAGCATCAATTATCACCTGCAGAGGCTTAGCAGGGGAAGAAAATAGACTCGTTTTGCGTCGAAAGAGATAGTCGTTAAGTATTTTTGATGTGATTTAAGCATAATCAGGGACACATAATATTGCATTGGGTACTTGATTTTTGTGGTTGTCGTTTAAATCCATTGAACATAAAGCTTATCCTGAGTTCTTGCTTGCTTTTTTACCTTTTAGCTTAATTCTTTGTTGGGATCTTGGTCAGAAAAGAAATTTATTCAAAATAAAGTATGGCATTTATCGTTTAAGATGTGGAAAATACTTTGATGACTTTTGAATGTGATGTAAATGTAATTACCTTGTCCAAACAATCTGAATTAGTACACTTTTTTTTTCCCTTCCTCAAACTATGATTTACACTCTTATTTGATATGGTGACTTTCATTTACTTGAATTCTTGAATTTTACAAATTTGAATTTACTCAAACTCGAGATTGAAAAAAATAAAAATTACAAGTTGTTTACTTCTATTGTTTTTATGTAGAAAAAATAGTTAATGTGCATAACTAATTTTAGATGCGTTGTGGAAAGTATCATATATGATAAACTACAAGTGTATTGTTTTCATTTTTTTATTTTTTTATATGAAACTATTCTTGATAGTGTAAACGAGTTTTAAACTCAATTAATTGTGGTGTGGAACSTGATACGCCGCATGATAACAGGGGATTTGTTCCTAATTATGTCATTTAAAAGTTGATTTGGCTGATGACCATAAACAAAACATCATTAAAGTGAAATGGATTCTAAAAAGTATGTAAAAACGTTACTTCACCAAAATGTCTTGAATTCTTAATTAAGCTAGTCCCAACATCACATATTGCTTACTGGTTTTAAAACAATAATCTTAATGATGGACAATATCTAACTTATTATTTATCAAAGTCCTTGCAATTTTTATCTTTTTTCACTTTCTTTTTTGCCTCCTTAGATGAATACGTAAATACAAAATACTGTCCACTATAATTTCCAATGAACGATGTTAAACATAAATTTAACACTTTCATTACTTTAACTTYATACTTTCTGATCAATTGTATTTATAATTAAAAAATAATGTTTTTCTTTTTTTTTTCCCTTAAATAAAATAAAAATCACTAGAACAAGAACCGGTACAAATTGTTGTATTCTATATTTGAAGTTAACATAAACACTAAACATCGACTAAACGACTATCATTAAACGTTGACTATCACTGCCATAATTGCTCTTGTAAAGCAAAAGAAAGTAGAAGAATAAATATAGAAAAAAAAAATAAAAAATTATACAAGTAAATTTGAATTCATCTACGTTAGTATCTCCAAACTAAACGACTCGATCCTCCATATTACCTTGTATACTATTAGACTGACAAATCCAAAGATTAATTTGAAGTTTAAATTACTTCTATTTAGCCAAACTGTTCTCCTCTTCCAAACAGTTAAGAAGTTATTAATTAATGTGTTGTTTGAATAGTAACATACACACTCACACATCCCCACCATATCGTGTTTAAATTTTATTTGGTAATATTAATTCTGCGCACTCAAATATAGCTGATAAGTTTTTTTTAAGACAAATTAAAATTATCAAGATTTTCAGCTGTACCTGAAAATAACAGGTCCGAACACACAATAGCAAATATAATTCTCCAGAAAAATAGGACAACCCACTACCCGGAAATTTAACAGAGCTTCTGAGTAAAAAAGCCGAGATGAGCCTAAACACTAAATATAACACAAATCGGCGAAAATAAATTTCAACCAACCAAACAAAATATATATATATATATACACACACACACAGAGAAAGTTGAATAAAAAATTCTAGCATGAAGTTGAAACTCCATGATAATAATAATGCTCACCTAAAAGCGTTAACCATAGATATTTCAAAATAACTGCATCAATAAAAATATATTCAATAGCACAAATTATTTATTTAACTCTAAATATAAGCACACCAAAATCGTTCAATTAACCAAATCCAGGGCACTATTCGCAACACAAATTCATAAGATAATACTGAAGTCGAACTGCAACGACATACTTGAAAACTAAACACACAACTTAATAATATACTAAAAAGTGGACACGATACGATTTATGTCTTAATACTTGTTGCTCACAAGTAGCCGCCTCAGTTTGCAGACACCACCATCTGGATTGCTTTCCACGTACAACTCTCCTCCAGTGTGATTCACTGCCAACCCCTACAAGAAAGGAAAGCAAGTATATCTTTAGCACATCACATTAATGAAGTTTGAGAATTTCATAAAATACCCAATTATCTTTCAAAATTACAAATACCCCCTTTTGGTTTTCACTTTATTAACAAATATAGCATATTTATGGTGCTTTTGTAAAATAGAATAAACTTTCAAAAATAGGTAGGTCTCTTTTGTAATTCAATTAAACCATAAGGGTAGTTTTGTAATTCACCACTTTACCAAATCAAATGTAGACCGCAAGTTTGAAATTCCTTCCAAGTTTTTTTCCGGGCCAGCGCGATCAGACGCTAGCCCACGCGCACCAGTGCAGGCGATCGTCCCTTCCATCCCTGCACCGGGACCAGAGACGATGGCTAATTCCTATTCCGAGTCCTCGTAAAGTTCCCCTCCATCGTCAGAAATCTCATCAAACGCCCTAACATCCAACTGGTAACGTAAAATCCCACCTATCCCTCCAAATCCCCAGCAAAACTGAGACCCCTCCTGCGATTTATTAGTCACAAACTCGAGCGTGCACCCAAACCGCCTATACTCGTTTGCAAACCACTCGAGCAGCGACATCGTATACTCCTGCTGAACCTCCAGCTCAGCATTTGTAGCCTCATCACGAAAATTCATCTGATCGGCCTCTTGCTCCCCGTTAAGGTGCTTTATCACGATCTCATTCGTAACGCTGTTCTTGAGAACGTATCTACTCACGTCAAGATTTTCCCAAACGATCAGTGTCTCGATGGCCCCCATTTCCAGCACTTTCAATGTGTCGTCGACCCCAAAAACGTACTTTCCCGTGTCCTGGCTAATCTCCTCAAAGTACTTACCGATCAAACGCTTCTCCTGTATGAACTTCACATTGGATAAAATCTCGGCCGAGAGCTCGATCGCCTGGTTAAATCCATTTTCACCGCCGTAAGAAATGTCGACCACGTTCAAGATTTTAGCCTTCAGACGGGAATCAAACTTCTCTGACTGGCAGAGATCAGTCTTGAAATCGGCCGAGCCAGCAAGGATGAGCCCCGACACGTTTGGCTGGCTCGTCTGGGCATTGATATAAAACTGGGTTGCCAGCTCAGCCGTTTTCGTAACATAGTTATGCCGTTTTTCAGTTTGTAGACGAGCGAATCGCAAAGCAGACTGACCACCCCGCCCGTGCTTATTAGGAAGGTCAACGGTGAATTTGTAAAGAATTTCTCGGGAATTACCGCTCAACGTCCCGAAAAGGGTCCCGTGCCCGTCCATGACAATAAACCCGAACTTATCATCGGATTCTAAAAGCTCGTTCAGCGCCTCGGTGTGGAACTTGTTGTCGCAGAGGTAGAGAGACGTGTTTATAGGCCTGAAGGGCTCGAAATCGATCATGACTTTTTTCTCCTTCCTTTGGTCCGTGACAATGGTGCCGGTGTAGAGGACGAGCCCGTTTGGGGGAACCTTGCTGTACAATTTGAGTCGTTGCTGAGCGGATGTTATCGCGCCGAGGACGGATTGGCGGTTGACTCTGCTCTTGATGTTGGAGGCGGTTCCGTATTCGTCCCCGAGCATTTTCGAGACACGGGCGATTTGGTCACGTGGGGGCATGATGAGGGAGATCATGCTTGTGCCGTTACCGTGAGCAGCTTCGAGTTCCTTGATGAGCTTCTTGATTTTCCATATCTCGATGTTGTCGTCGGTTTCATGTCCGTCGGCCATCTGTATTAAAAAGATCAATGAGAATGCTAGTCAAGTTACAAATAGAAGCTTAATCAAGTTACAACAGCGATATCAAAGTAATTGCTAAAGACATATTAATAAGATACTGAGAAAACAATTTTATCTATGAAATTAAACCATAACCACAAAAGACGATCGCAAAATTCACCAACTTTGCTGGACAGAGCAATGGAAAAGCAAATTCAAGCAATTGTAAAGTGCAATTTCTCATAATATTTTATGATTTTACTCGAAAATTACAAAGCAAGACACAATTCATCAAAACGAACAACTAACTAGTGTGTAAACCCTAAGCCATCCATCAATGTTGTAACAGTTATTTCCATATACATAGGCAACCAAAAAGGGCATACAGATGGATTTTAAGGAAAACAACGCACACAACTCATGATCCATCAGAATTGAACCCAGAAAATTAATCCATAAACAATAAACCATGCAAAAATAAGACTAGACCATGCAAAATAAAAGGCATACGCAGTAGAAATTGGAAACGAAAAGCATCATCCGCCAGAAACACGAGCGACATATACACAAACAATTAACGTATAAAAAAACAAAAATAAAAACAGAACGCTTAATAGAAAAGTACCTTTGCTGCTGTGCTGATTATGCTAGAAAAATCAAACAAAAAGTGAGCAAAAGCTTAAACCCTAACGCCTGCAGTAATTATAGAGAGGGAAAAAACTAGAGAGGATATATATAGAGGGAGAAAAGGGAAAATAAACCCTATTACAAACAGAGTTGTAATTAATCACACCACAAGCATCGTATAAGGCAAGGAATCCAATTTCCTGAATTTCTTAGGAAAACTAAGAAATAACTATTTAAACCTTCTCCAATCGAACCCCACGTGTGTTCGAGGACGGGGCTTTTTGTAATCCTATAGGAAATTTGAAAAGATTGCTGAAGATATTTCCATTAATAAAGTGAGTTATTAATTAAGAAAAAACATACCCTCGACTCAAATATGATGTCTGATATTGATATACCTTAAATAAATTCTCAATTTTTTTCTTAAAAAGGTAAACTAAATCTCCTAAATCGATTAAATAATAGTTTCTCAATTTATTTCCAATTGTAGCATAAGTATAAACTTTTAATTAATACACTCTTAATTATTAATAATACTAGTATTGTACCCAGGCGTTGCACGATAATCTTTTATTTTATTTTATTTAAAATAAAAAGAATTGTTTAAAATGTATTAAAATATTTAAATAAGTAATTGTATATATATATACTTAAGTTATATATCTCTCTCTGTGTGTGTTTATTTCAGTAAGAACCATCACTGGTTCTCACACCAGAGATGGTTTTACCATAACTGCTCCCTATATATAAATCATCTAAATATTATTTAAAGATCGAATAGTATTCAAAATTATATAACCTGATTCATAAAAGGATTGTTATTAGACGAAATATACTTTACAGAATTATGATAAATGTCCTTATACACAATATTTGTAGTTTTGTTACTATGTTTATTCTTATCATCGTCGAACAATATTTTAAAACCCATACGATTGGTCACCCTTGATATAGCAACGTATAACTGACCATGGCTGAAAACAGGCTTCTTCAGGAAAATTTCAACGTGAGAGAGATATTGTCCTTGAATTTGTTGATCATCATAACATATGACACGATCAGAGAAAATTATTATCATTGGAACTTGAAAGGGAACCTCAAATTAGATGGTTTGACAGTCATTCTAGGGATTAACAACAATTCACCTGCATTACTTCCTTGAGAAATATTAGTCTATATAATATGACCGTCAAGTTAACAACTAACATTACACAACACAAGTGAATGATTGATACTTCTCAACAACATGAGTGGAATTCTAATTTTTAGTTTTAGCTCATAGAGGCAATCCATAACATTTAATGGTATTTAGAAACTCTAGTGAGTGGACGTCCTACAATATGTCAATGTTTAAGTCAGATTTGCATGCATTATCAGAGCTAAGATATACTTCACATTCTCCATAATTTTATGACATCACATATTTATTAATCAAATCGACGACATCAAGTGTTGGGGAAAGAATAGTCCGACCCTCCAAATAAGCGAAACATTCAGTAGTTTTTCCAAATTGTGGATATATGCTCTCTACAATTGACAGAACATGGTCATCATCATCTTTCAATAATAGATAACTTAGATTTCAATTTGAACGATACCATCATTTGGTCCTTCAACTATTACATCTCCTATACTATTTATCAAGTTGAAAATTTTCTTTAACTTTACACAATTGAGATCTGAATTGTGATTTTGCAACACCACATTCTTGGTCTACTTCAAAACTATGTAATGAGTCCATAAATGCGAATATTTGATCACTGTATGAACTATGTCTGGTCTAATACTTTTTAGAACAACCAGCAAAATTTGATGAAAATTTCCACCAAGAATTATTATTTTGTTACCAAATGGAAGATGTGTATTAGAATTATTTTGCAATGTCATCACGTTTTTTCAATGTTTTGTCCAGAGTTTCAAAATATTGGTTATGCATCATTGGAGTTTCGTCCCAAATAATGAGATGCGCATCCATCATTAATTTTGCAAGTGGAGTACCAGTAATGATCGAAATCTTGGTGGATATTAAAAGTAACCCTAAATCTAGAATGCCTAGTTCTTCCTTCGAAAAAGAAGAAAAGTTATGTCATTAGATATTACATTAAGAATGATTCCACAATTAGATTTAACAGTGGTAGAAAGCATCCTCTGTGTCTATAGATGATAAATACACCACTCTTGGTTAAATATATTGCATCCATTACTTTATCAATTTTGGCGGAATATAGTAAATTCGTACTAATGAAAATAAATCTGGTTTCCTAGGTGTCCATTCTTTTGTTTTTGAATACTAATTTTTTTTTTTAGAAAACTGAACATAAGGTAAACTCCATGCTTCCAGATTTTTCTTATTTATCTCGAACCAACCTAAAACATGCTATGGTGTTTTTGACTTGGGTGATCATTAACATTATACAATACACTATACTCTTCTGGAAGATAAAAACTCAAACACATGATAGGTGGAGTTTTATACTGAATTTCATAAACTAATATTCTCCGCGCCGCTTCGCGTGGAAAAATGTAATGACAATCATAATACATGTTGATCTCATCAATATTTTTATCCTCTACATGCTCACATTTGTTCTGATATAATGTTATAGTAAACCTATAGTTATATTTATTACCCTATTTAAATAAATACTTGATAGATCTAAAATGGTTACACTATTTAACATATAAATAAGCTTCACAATTCAGTATAGAAAAAGTTATGTGAAACGACATCTGGGGAACCGCTAGTAAATGTCGTGGGCAAGACAACATGAGTACCAGCCATCTGCCTCACCTCATAACACTACATCAACAATCCTACTGTAAATCTCACTTCATAATTTTTTTATTGAGTTCTAACGTACCACAATTTTGAAAATTCAATAATCGTATATGTATCAATTATGAATTCTTGTATGATTCGCCGACTATATAGAATAGTGAGTACCTCCGTGCCTCTTTCATGCAATCAGTGAGAAAAGAACTCCATCTGGCTCACATATTGTTTACCCTCGCCTTTAGATTTTTGAGGTTAAAAAAAAATATGTCTTCCATGTGGTTGTCTTCGCCACATGGAAATAGTAATGGATAGTGTAGAGCAACGTACAAAGGATGCAACTCGTTGATACGTTTCAAATTACCAGATCTCTTTTGTACTGTAATTCTCTTGCTACCACTTTGTGGATCAATATCACCAACAACTAAATAGACAATTAGTTGATATTTCTACGAATCCATTATAGTTGATGTCACAGTATTCATTCCACTCGATGCTGGTTTCGCACTTGTATTATTTTGCAAGATTACTGAGATAGTAACAAATACATTATTTTAAGAAATCAATTCTCAAATCAAAAGTACTGAATCGTAATAATATTTGATAAATAACATGTTGATAGCCAATTAAAAAATACTACATTGTATTGCATTGTGCAATTTCGCATATTTAAATTAAAAAAGTGGTAAAATTATTTTTGAGAAAAAGTGACAAATTTGATATTGTTGGACTCATAGTAAAAACAAAATAACATACACACACAGACATATGCCGTCAGCGTATATTTTTTTTTTTTTAATTAAAAAACTCATGCTGGCGGCCATGGCCGTCAGCATATATTTTTTTTGTTTTTTTTTTAAATCAAAAATATATCCTGACGGTCATACCCGTCAGGATAGTTACGCGGGATAAATTCCCGCCTCAC
>BMAC01001388.1:112133-124488 GCA_014905375.1 Phtheirospermum japonicum
ACCCAATCATATATATATATATATATATATATATATATATATATATATATATATATATATATATATATATATATATATATATATATATATATATACATATACACACACACACACACATACACACACACACACACACATATAATCCCTTAATTATAATAAGTGATTGGTTATGACCCAAAAAATAACTCATTTGATTATCCAAAATATTTTTCTTATTTCTATCATTTATATTATTTCCCTCTATTTGTCCCTCCATTACCATTAACTTCTCACCACATAAGAACCTTATTTTATTTCTCATGTCTCCCATTTTACTATCATCATTAACTTTCCACCATATAAAAACATTTGTGTGCTAATTTGATGTTTTTTTAGCAAATGATTTTACATCCAATCATTTAACAAAAAAATATAGAAATTATAAACTTTCATCTTCTGACATTCTCTTTTACTACTTAGTGAAATGAAACGAAAAGATATTCGATCACAACCTTATTATTTTGAGTTTTCTTTCACTTTGAGTATATATATATATTTTAAGATTTTCTAAAAATTATATGTTTAATTCACTTCACTTTTTTCTCGTATCAAACTATCAAACACTTCAATCAATTTTCTTAAAATAAATTACTTATTTATCAATCATTATTAAACATAATTCCATACGTAAATTCTAATTGCGAAACATTATTATACACTATTTTTATATTAAATTTATTATACATTATATTTGTATCTCATATCTATTTACAATCTCACAAAGTTTTTATCTTTATTTTTCTTATATTGAACATTAAACTATTATATCCCGTTTTCAATGCTTTTAAAATGAAATCATAGTCGGCAAAACTAGGGGCCTAAAAATAAAAGAAGTGCTCGAGCGTGCGAATTGAGTTAGCCCGTCAAGTTTGGGGAAACTCCATAGGAGAGTCTGATTTAACGAAATTGTGTCATAATAAGGCCTGAATTTTAAGTTTTCTCAATTGAAGGCTCTAATTTTTAAAAAATTTCAATTGAGGGCTCATATTTACATTTTGATTCTCACTTGAAGGCCTAATTTTAAAAAAGTTTCAATTGAGGAGTAATATTTACATTTTGATTCTCACTTGAAGGGCTCTGTTAACCTTGATTAATTAAAATGATGATGACACAACTAATCCCAAAAGCCTGCAATTTTTATCTTTTTTTTTCATGGACTTTATATTTTCCAAATACCATCAATAAATAAATAAAAAAAATTAATTTAACCTTGTTTTGGGATTAATTGACACGTCAACACACTCACATAACTATGGTTGAGCTCGTATTCATAGCAACTTGTTTAATGGAATCATTTTTTAGATTATTATTTTTAGTTATTGATGGTATAAAGTCCATGGAAAAAAAAAAGAAATTGCAGGCTTTTGGGATTAGTTGTGCCATCATCTTTTTACTTAATCAAGGTTAACAGAGGCCTTCAAGTGGGAATCAAAATGTAAATACGAGCCCTCAATTGAAATATTTTTAAAATTATGCATTCAAGTAAAAATCAAAATATAAATATAAATCCCTAATTGAAACTTTTTGAAATTTAAAGCTTTCAATTGGAAGAATTTAAAATTCAGGCCTTATTAAGACACAATTTCTTTAAATCAGCCCTCCTATTGAATTTTCCCGTCCGTCAAGTTCGCTATAGATTTGGGCTTGACTTAAAACCCAATTGACTCAACTAGGCCTGCAACTCTACCCGTAGAAACTCAAACTGGGCTCTGCCTGAAATAAGAATTGGACTAGACTGACCCAATAGATATTCTCATTGTATTGTTCAATCATTTGCGCGTGTTTACTCATTCATTGACTCATAACCCAACATAATAAATCGCAGCCGTCGATCCGATCGGTCGGCGATGGAGAACTCCGACGTGTTCAGCTCGTCGGCGGCCCCGCTGACGTGGAACGACTTCCTCGAGCGAATGCGCCACCCCTCCGCCGTTGACTTCGTCAAAGCCATCAGAAGGTTTGTTATGTAGACACACCGTTGTATGCAAACAACCGTGTTATTTAATATTATATTTGAGGAGTGAGAAAGGAACTGTTAGCTAGCGGCATTTTAGTGTTAATTATTAGCTTGGACTGTTCTTTCTATCTCATGGTATGAATTATTGGGCAAAATCAAAGCTGAATATGCTTGATGAATTGATTTGATTAAGTTAGCAGCTCTCAAAGAGTGTTCTCGATTTTGGAACTTAGGTTTGCAGTAGGATTTTTGTTGGTGCTAATTGTTGCTAGCTGGAGTTATTATTTGTATTTACCAGAGATAAAAATTATTGAGCAATTTGAACCTATTTATTTTGATTAAATTTTAACTATCCTAACCCTCTAGAAGTATACTTGATTCTCAGTGCGTGTTTTTGTTTATGTTTGGAATTTTATGCTTCTTCTGTTTGCACGTTCAACTGCTAATGTAATCTTTCAGTTTATTTTGTATAATTAAGTTGTTGGAATTAAATTAGTCGCTATTTTGTATAATTAAGTTTACTTCAACAGATAGTGCATTAATTGTGAGGAAGTTAGGACTTTTTCTTGAATGATTTAGGGTGTAGAATAATTATTGGTTAAGCTCAAAATTAAGGAATTTAGAGTTGTGCGGTATTATTATTATTGTGTCCTTCGTGTGAACTGTGAATATTATTAAATGTAGGATTTATGTTCTTCATTATCTTGCTTGTTGACCATAGAAACCATTATGTATCTGAGCTGATGTATTCGCAGCTTTATAGGGTCAGTTTTGAACAATGCCCCGGATGCGGAAAGGGACACTGTGGCCGTGCAGCAATTTTTTGCCAATATGGAAGCAGCATTCAGGGTCCACTCCCTTTGGGCCCGATCGTCAGAGGAGGAGTTAGAGAGCGCAGGTGAAGTAAGTATTGTTTAGTATGTTAGAAATTTTCTGCTCTGTGTTTCTTTTCATTTCCTTTTTAAGATTGTATATCTGTTTGCATGTTTGGCGACTATGATGTAGAGAAAACTAGTTTGCATGCCTTTTGCTTTTTTTTTTTTGAATTAATTTATCTTTTTATCTTAGATATACTTTAATTTGAGTTGTACATTTACGCTCTACAGGGACTAGAAAAATATGTCATGACAAAGTTATTCACACGCATGTTTGCTTCAACGCCTGAAGATGTCAAAGCAGACAAGCAGCTTCACGAGAAGATTGCTTTAATTCAACAGTTTATTCGGCCCGAGAATTTGGATATCAAGCCGACATTTCAAAACGAAACTTCTTGGCTAGTGAGTGAACGAATGAGCCCTACGTGCTATTCCATATTTGCCTTTTGTGTTAAATCGTGTGCCTTATTATAATTTCACAAATGTTCTCTCCAGAGTTGAGAAGTAGTTAATTACTATGGTTATGCGACTTATATGCTTATCTGTGCACGCCAATTGGATTGGATTTATTATTTAAGATGTGATGAATTAACCGAGTAGTTTAGTTAGTGGTGACATTGGACACTTGTCTGTCTTTCCTTGAGGAAATGAGTAGCCTCTTCTATATTTATTCTTGGGGATTAATTACACAAGTACCCTTGAGGTTTGACTTGAATTACCAAAAAATACCAGCTATCTTTCAAAATTAATAAAATACCCCTGAAAATTTGTCTTGTCATATATTTACCTCTGCATAAGCCAAAAAACATCCCAAAACCCTCCTTTACAGTTATAAAAAAAATACAGCTAGCCCCTTAATTTTAACACTGAATAAACCTTGGGGTATTCTTAATTTTTTTATTTTTATTTTTGTTATTAGGTCAAATCTCAAGGGCAGTTTTTGTAATTATCATCCCTCCGAGTGAAAAGTCACTCTTGGGGAAATATTAATGTTTTTACAGTATACATGTAGAGATATGTAGTGATTTTACCTCATGAGTAATCTGACGCCGTGTCTATATTATAATGGCAGCTTGCTCAGAGAGAGCTGCAAAAGATTAACACATACAAGGCACCGAGAGACAAACTAGTCTGCATTCTCAATTGCTGCAAAGTAATCACTAACCAATTGCTTGACGCCTCCCGTGCATCTAATGAAGATCATCCAGGAGCTGATGAGTTCCTTCCAGTTCTCATTTATGTCACCATAAAGGTATTTCTGTATTTCTGTATTTTTTTTTACCTTTTTTACCTTTTTTTTTTTTTCTGGTTTTGGTGGTCGAGGATTTCTATAGTATATGATTATTTTCTAAGAATACTATTTGGTTGACAATGATTGTTAAACATTAACTTCTTCATTTTTGAGATGTGATGAAACAATGGCAATGTCTAAGTTGTCAATATTATCAAAAGATTTTGCATTCATGAAGATGTTCTAATCCTCATTTCTTCTAGCAACTTTGGATTATTTCAGGGGTTAATTGTGAAAATACTCTTGAGGTTTAGTCCAAACGTCCAATTACAAAAAAAAAAAAAAAAAAAAAAAAAAAAAAAAAAAGGTTATATTTCAAAATTACAAATGCCTCGGTAGTGTTGGTTTCTATTGTATGAATTGCACAGTCAACATGGGGATATTTGTTTTGAAAAAAATAATAAAAGTAAAACCTCAAGGGGGTGTTTATAATATATCTTAAGAGAGTATTTGTAATTTTGAAATCGCATGAAATCGGGTTTATTTCACTGGATAAGGTCATAGACTCGTGAATATTTTCTTAGTGCTTTTTTCTTGAATCCGTAATCAGGTTATCTTGTAAACTATTTATTAATTTTTTCCCTCGAAATGAAGCATTGCTTTATATCTTATACAGGCAAACCCTCCTCAATTGCATTCCAACTTAGCATATATAGAACGGTTTAGACGACAAAATCACTTGGTAGCCGAAGCAGCTTACTTTTTCACCAATATGCTTTCCGTAGAATCCTTTATTATGAATATTGACGCTAATGCCCTTTCAATGGACGAACCCGAATTCGAAAAGAACATGGAATCTGCACGAACACTTCTTTCTAGCCTATCCGAGAGCTCAGGCACACAAAGTCAATCAGATCAAAATAATGAAAAATATGGGAAAGACCGATCGCCAATAAATAAAATCCCGTCAACCTCAGACCTGGAAAATAAAGGGGCCCACATGCTATTGGAGGAAAAGGAGACGAGCCAAATTTTCCGGGACTTTCCATTCTTGTATTCGGAGGCCGGTGATTTGACGGTTAGTGATGTAGAGGATTTACTTGGTAATTATAAGCAACTAGTGTTCAAGTATGTTTGCCTCGCAAAAGGATTAGGCGTGAAAACTCCATCTCCTTCGTTGACGGGTTTGCAAATCGGAAACCCAAATATCACGAGGGACGATCATCCTAATGATAATGTGGGAAATGATATTACCCGAGTAGTCGATGATGAATAATGGTAGGTTGTTAGAAATTTTGTTGTAAAGAGGAGTTATTTTTTGCCATTAATTATTATTATTTTAGTCTTTTCACATAATTAGTACGAGTATTTGATGAAATCTGGGTGCTCATTATTTGGAATTGCACTTGTTAAAAAAAGTAATACAAAAAATAAATAAATAAATAAAAAATCTCTGTGCTATGTTTTATTTTATATAATGGTCACAGCCGTGCACATAATTTTTTATTACAGAAAATAGTGTGAAGAAAGAAAAGATGAAATACCCATTCGTGTAGTGTTCCTATGAATAAACTGCTTCACGTTTGCGTGTCTGCTTATTGATTGGATCATAGTCGAAAAAGAATAGAAAACCTTTTCCTCTTTATTACTCACAATCCATTGGGATCTGCAGAAACAAACAAGTCACCTGAGAATACGAAGCGCTTATTTTAATCTGAAATCCACTTTATTTTCTTTTCCCACCTGTTTGGCCTGTCTAAAGCCAGGCAGCCCAACCCAGCAAACCAAATCAGATAAGCTATTTTTTCTCAACCACTACAACTTATTGCATTATTGTTTTGTTTGCTTTTCGTATATAAATTCCAAAGTGTGTACAACTGTTGTATGTGAAATTTGGTTGGTTTAGATTACTCGTGCTAGTATGCATGCATGCTCCAAGCGAATGTGTCCGACAAAATCTGGCAAAAAATTTCAAATGTTATTTTCTTATGAATCGTCGAAAAGAAAAGCTAAGTTAGATTTTCTTATGTCTGAAAAATGTGTACATTTAGCAAAAGAATTGACATTTTTCTAAGAATGGTAAAATTCTGAGGATAAAAATGTCAGAAATAATTTTTTTTTGAAAAATAACTTAAGCATTTTTCCAAAATCAGAGACACTCCACCCTTAGTTTTCAAATTTAGATCAATGTAGTACAAACAAAGTTGGGAGGACTACAGATATGGTTTTGTTTTTTCCAATTAAAAGTTAGTAATTTTTATTTTCTTTTTTTTGAATTGCAAACTCCTCATAATTGCTCCCCCACTCAAATTTCAGTTCAGCGAACCTCGACAGGCATCACAGTAGTTTTTTTTAAGATTGAGATTGAGTAGAGGCCAATAAAATGAGTAAACATTCCGCTTAAAAATAGGATAAAGTAATTATTAAAACAGCATAATAATGATTTTCACAAAAATTGACTGACAGAATAATAAACCCAACAAAAATGCAATGTCATCATTTTCAGTATTCCACGGAACAAGGAGTTTGACATGCGAAAAGTTTACAAAAGTATGTGAGTTTTTATCAACTTTTTGTTATCCATTCTAAAGACAAATTAACATCCTAAAGTAATTAATTAGCAGTATCCTTACATAGCTAACGTCATTGAAATAAAATATATATATATATATATATGTTGAAACAAAATTTGTAGTTACTGATTATATATATTATAAATTATAAAGCAGCAGTTTTTTACTTATTAATTATTTGCTGCGCTGCAGTTTTCTTATAATTCTAACAAATAATTGATTTGCTGCATATAAGAAACTATGATTTTACATGTATAGAATAATTATTATTTTTTTGTATGTGTGGAAATGTCAAAAAAATGAAAAAGAAGTTTCATCATACTTTCAATAGAGTAAAAAATGTCCCAGCAACACTTTATCACGTGTCCTTCACATGCTGACCAATACGAATTGAAGGTCAGTGATGCTTGCTTTTGTCTAGATGTTATTAGTTCCCAACTTCGTATTTATAATAATAGCAAAAGGTTAAATATTAAAATAAATGTAAACTGAAAACAAATTTCAAAATTGGCATACCTAACACATAATATTATAGTCAGAATTAGTTGAGACATTATTATTATTATTATTATAGTCAGAATTGGGATTATATAAGTATTTGGATAAAATCTTCATAAAAAATTATTATACATTTATAAAACTGATAAATTAACTGGGAGTTGATTCACGTATGGTAAAATTACTTGATAAGCTAGTTTAAAAATAAAAAATTACACAAAAATGCATGTTTAAAATAATAAATATACAATTTTGAAAGAATGTTAGCATTATCCATTAAATTATTGTTGTTTCTATTGATATATTGTTAAAAGTATTTACTAATTTTCAATAATTGGACAATATATTTTTTTTAATAATTGGTCGGGTAAAGACTTTTTCTTTCTTTAAATGTAAGTCAATTTATAATGTCAAACTGAAAATAATAATATATAAATAATTAAAAAGTAATAATTACATAATACTTCAAATATTAGGGTATTACTTATCAACGTGGTAGAAGAAAAAGAATCTTTTTAAATACTTAATGACAGTTAAGAAAAAACAAGTTGAACAAGAAATAAAATTAAAATGTTATATGAACTTAATATTTAAAATAAATCCAACCGTTTCAAATAAATTCATTCAACTGAACAAAAAAGCTTATTTAAATATAAAGAGTTTTTACACTCTCCAAATAAATTATAATTTAACTTATGCTGCTTACGACATATACACTTATTCACTTTGCTCATTTCAAAAGTACTTGAATCGTTATTAATTCTGCACCTAATTTTGTAATAATAAATGAGTTTTTATTGGGTTGTAAATTTTGTGGCTTTGTACCAAAATTGTCATTAATGCGCTAAATTTTAAGTTTAGTCGTGTAAATCTCAGCAGTTGGCACTTGCTAGTTTTAGCCATTTAACCTCTTAATACGGTAATTTCGATTATTGATGTCAATTTTGCCTCTTAATTAAAATAATAGTTTTACTCTTGTTACTCTTGTAATTCTCAAATAAAACTTGGATATTTACCTGTTTATGAATAAATTAAATATTGAAAGTCATTTGAGACTAAAATTGTACCAACTTGAAAAATGGGATATGATAAGTTTGCATTTTCATTTTACGTGACTTTGCCACCGTGTGTTATGCGGCCAAACTGACTTGACTTTCTTGTTGTCTAAAAAGACTTTGCATATAGAACCATTTTAGGCTAACTAAAATCGGGACCATACGTACTAACATCATTTTCCAGTCAACACACACAAAAAATAAATAAATAAAAACATAAGAGTTTGGTGAAAGAAATATATAGGTATCAAGCAACAATTACTACCAAATCTCATATAATAATTGTATTCCTTTCATGTAATTTGAATCATGAAAGCATGTTTTATCAACCGGACTTTTTAAGTTCGAATCTCACATCTGCACTAATAGGTCGAGTTTGTCTCATATAAAATTTGCATAGTGCAACTTATCGTATTTAGATTATAATTTTCAAATTATTGTGTTAAGTTTGAGGATGTGTGCACTTAAAAGATTCATAAGAATAAAAACAAAAAGGAGTGCGAATAAAGAAATAACTTTTATGATATTTAAGAAAAACTAGTTATTAAGTTATTAAATGATGGAAAGGGTGAGCCCCTATCTAATTGGGAGCATTTTCTTTTGCCCTAAAATTCAAAAGGAAAGGTAGATATAGGTATAGCCCAAGATAGCCCACTACAAAGACAAAAAAAATGGTGCCCAAGAAGAATGAGAAACACTCATCAAGTTTCCTCATGTTTTTGGAGCTTCTTGTACTGTCCAATCTCTATAAATCAAGAATGGTCCATATATATAAGGGAGAATATTTATTACACGAGTAAAGACACTATTATGTAGGGTGAGAAACTTTTTGCACTCTCACATTAATTAGCTTAAAGTGTCATACAACCCTTTATAACATAGGTACATCAAATGAATCAAAGCCTAAAAGTATGTACAACTGTGATCAACAAACATGACACATACATATATCTTTAAATTTATAAGAGTAAGTCACCATATCCAATTCCAGATCTCTTATCCGATTCTCTATTTAATATAGCATTTCAATACAATATATTTGGTGTTATCTTACATACGGCATTTGTTTGTATAATTTAATTAAATATGAAATAGATTTTAGAACGAAGCATGATATATTCAAATCTTGTGTGTAAGAGTAAATTAAATATTTGGTAATGCAACCAAATTGAAATAATGGTAAGTTTTCAAAGTTTGGATAGATTATCCAAACTTTAAGATTAATCATGCATAGAGACTCTCAGATTGTTGTTATGAAACTTAATACGAGAGTGATCCTATATATATATATATATATATATATATATATATATATACATACATAATGTGCACCTAAGTGTGCAAGTTATTAGATGCATTCAATAATTTAATTTATAATCGTATATAACTGATATATATCATCGTATATAATTTTACATATCATCACATATAACTAATACATATAATCACGAATAATTGAATTTCTAAATATAAAATCTAAAATAAAAGAAATAAACCTAAAACGAAAAACTAAACACTAAAAATGGAAAACTAAATTCTAAAATAAAAAATTAAACCCCAAAATTAAATATTAAACTCAATCCTAAAATTCTATCATATATCATCACATATAACTGGAAGAATAATAGATTTTTACCGGGACCCTAAATTGAAAAACTAAATAACAAAAATTGAAAAACTAAACCTTAATAAAATGAAAAATTAAACCCTAAAAATGGAAAATTAAACCCTAAAATAGAAAAAGAAACCCTAAACTCCAAATATTTGTCACATATCATCACAAATAACTACCACATATCATCACGTATAACTATCATATATCATATATATATACCAGAATAATAATATACAGGATTTATCTAAAAAGATTCACGCAGGTGCATATAATAAATTGAAATATAAACTATATTTGTAGAACAAAAATTAGCTTATGAAATCAAAGGTCTCAAATTCGTTATGCAGAATACACTATTAAGTTAAGTTCATTGCATATTAATCTGCCATTTGTGATGAACCTTTCAACGTAATTCGTAAATTATTACATCAAGCATGAAAGACTTATACAATATGCACTTCAATGGGTAGTAACTGCGTGAATTATTATTATTATTATTATTATTATTATTATTATTATTATTATTATTATTATTATTATTTTCTTTTTTCATTTTTTTTTTGAAAAGCTGCCATCATATTTCACATCGCATACTTGTTCCAAGTATGAAGACATTTGGTCCATATGGATAGCAACCTTTGAGACAAAGGAATGGTAACACCTTCACTATTTTGGCGTCAAATCATTGGAGCCATGATTTCTATGGGAGATGGATATCAATTGCTTTCTTACTTGAAACTTTTAGTTAACTAAAAGTTATGTGCTAAGAAAATTATTTAAATTGTACATGTTATATCTTACATAAAAATTATTCATGACTTTCTTGATTTAAATTTATGCACTACCCAAATTTCTCTGTTTAAAAATGTTACTATTGAATATGTGCAACACGCAATTCAACATTAATGATGGGTTAGAATTTGCACAGGTTTATAATTTTAACAATATATGTACATGTATATAAATCGGCAAAATATACATAAGGACGGTTTCATATACATTATATTCATTCATAAATATGTTGATGCTTATATAACTCAAATATGATCCAATGCAAAGAACATTTTACATACGAGGTATTTTCAAGTACCAATATTATAGAGAAAAAAAAATTAAGGATTAGTGCACGTTTATAATTCTTGACCTTTAAGGCAAATCTCATTGTAAAAGGGTCCAACAACATTGAGGCATTGTAACGAAACATGACCGAATTTTGACTTTCCTAAAAAGTTTTCTTAAATGGTCAACTTTTAATAAGTGAACTTTATCGAATACTTAGCACAGTATTTAATACAAATTTACACCAATTAACAAATATTTAGTCAATTCAACTATACTCGATTTCCAATATAAAGATAATATAATTAATAATAATAATAGCTATTTTGCCTTTTTCACCTTAGGAAATCTGCATTAGGTAAAGCTAGATTCTTAATTTTAATGCATAATCATAATAATTTAAATTTTGAGACTACATAAATAATTAAAAATATCTACATGTGGTTTGTGCATTTTTTTTTTCTATTTGTTTTCCTCATTAATTATATATTTTGGTAGCTTTCAAGTATTTGCCTCTCTATTTCTCTCGCCAAACATCAACAACACAGCATATATATATACATATATAAAATCACACACCAAAACACACACACACACACACAATGGCGAATAGATACGAACAACATCATCATCATCATAACATTCATAACCAGAAAAGCATATTCTTGCCAATGTTTTGCCGCTTATCCATCAAAGACGTCAAACAAAGCTGCCACCGCCCAAACCACACACCCGCCGCCGGCGAACCCTCCTCCCCTAAAGTCAGCTGCATGGGTCAAGTCAAAAGAAACAACCGCGTCATCGGCTACCCCGCCGCCGCCAACCACCACATCACCAGGCGGAGCAGAAACCTGGTATATTCCAGAAAAGCCCTTTTACCAAGCACCCCCGCAATAAATCCCGTCACCAACGATGAAATCACATCAAGAATACTTAACGACTATCTCTTTCGACACAAATGAGCCCTTAACGTGAAACGAGTCTATTTTCTTCCCCTGCTAAGCCTCTGCAGGTGATAATTGATGCTACCCCAAGGCTTTCTTTTACCGCTACTTCTGCAAAAATAAGGACAAAAATATACATATATTATAATTAAACTAAAAAGAACACATAAGGTTTGAGAGTAATTAATGGAAATACTGTTTGTATAGTTGTAATGACACTTTCCAATCGAGTTACTGAGACTCGAGTGTACAAATACCTGAGCATCCATGCAGGTACTCAACATTGACTTTTGCCTGGTGCATTTTGTATCGGTGCCTTGTTGACTCAAAGCCAAACAATTAAGAAACGAAATCATTTCTCTCATGCAAGGTTTCTGAAGATTCCCGAATTTTTTCGGATTGATATACAACGTACCAGCTTTTCTGCCCATGATTCCCTGGTTAAACCCACAATATCAAAAGCATGACAATTAGAACAAGAGGCACACTACAGCCTAACCGTTTGGCAA
>BMAC01001388.1:125728-145092 GCA_014905375.1 Phtheirospermum japonicum
CCGCCGGCGCCGCCGTCTCCGCGCCGCCGCGGCGGGAACCAGAAACCAGCAGAGAGATCACGCGGCGTGTGAGAAAATCGAGAAGATCAAGGGGTGGACGATTGATATTGCTGAAATGGACCCGCGTTTGCCGGTGGTGAAGAGGGTGGCGCCGCCGGGGGGTGGGCGGACGAGGTGGAATATTTGGAAGAGGAGGTGTTAATGGGGTTGGCGGCCTGAAAAGCTTTGGAAATTGAGAAGATTCATTTGCCGGACTTGCAAATTTCAACCACCGCCGACATTAACAGTTTGACTAAATACAGAGTAATTCCCCAAAACTAAATTTTATAAATTATAATAAAAACTTTTAAAAAAAATAGAAAACCCTAAAACAGCTAATCTAACTAAGCAAACTAAAAATAGTAATCCTAAAAAAATGAAGATTTAAAAAAAAAAAAAATCCTAGAAACAACCCATAAAAGAAAAACTGGAAACTCCTGAGAAAAACTAAAATAAATAAAAAAATACAATAAAAAGAGTCCTATATAGAGAAACAAATAAATTTAAAAATTTGGACCCTGTGTATCCTTTAGGCGGGTGTATATCACAACAATGTAAGTACCAATTGCGCCAAACACACAGACACACCAAAAGAGAAAACCAAAAAAACTAGGGGCGTTGACCGAGTGTTTTGACAACTAGTACATCATGAAATTGGAACTTGAACGATAACCACATGCAGGGAACACAATAAATACTAACGCAAACTGAACAAGCCACCAATTCAAGCCTAGCTAAGTTCATGATAGCCAATTGTATTCTAATAAGTTTCTAGCTTCATATCGACGTTGTCAGATCATGGAACAAGTGAAAGCACTAACTTTCAATAGAAACAGTTACAAAAAGAAGTGGAACAAAAATCGGGTAAATTTTTTCTTTTAAGGCAGTAAGGATAGGATTTGAGGGCCACTTCCCAAACATACAATGAGAAAGCTTTCAGCAACTATGGTGTTATTAGAAAAAAACACTACAACCAGACCCTTGAAATAAGTATTCGTATACATATTATATTTTATATTACTCAATCATCTTGAAATATTTATTCAGGAAACCTGGCTAATTATTCTGATAGGTCCTCCTAATACAATACATACCCAAACCGGAATCAAGTTGACATGAACAATTCATAATTAAAAAAAACAAGAAAATGTAAAGAGAGATCATCTGAAAAATTGAATCTTAACAACTCAGGTGGAAAAAAAAAAAACAGGGCCAAAATACAGCAATTAACAAAATCATGAAAAATAATTTAATTCTTCACTATTATCACCAACAAATCACTGATAGCTACTTCTCTTCATCTAATAGAACGCATTTAAATAATAATAATAATAATAATAATAATAATAATAATAATAATATTAATAATAATAATAAAAAATAAATAAATAAATAAAAATCGAGGTTAATCAATCTAGCAACAACTAATTTCATAATTCAAAAAGTTTACAGCTCCTATTTATTCTAGCGTGCAAACTACAGTACGAACAAGTGAATCGATTTAACTAAAAAAAATGGAGGTTTAAATGCACAACTATTCCCCATTTCCTGCAACACATTCACAAGTACAATCCACGGAATAAATTCAAATAAATTACTCGGACCAATAAAGAAAATAGAAAACTCACCTAAAAAGAGCCAGCGAAAAGTACAATCGCAATTAAAAAAAAAAAAAGAATAAATAGAGACGGAGGAGAGTCGAGTAAGAAGGTTCGACACTGAAGATTTGGGAATTTGATAATGGAAAACGCAGTGTTTCTCTAATTGGGTGGGTAAAGCATTGGGCCATTTAGGCCCTGTTCCGAAAGAAACAAGTTTGGGCCCCTTTTGGGCCGATATGACATTTGCAAACCTAGTGCTTGTTCATACCTCGGTTTACGATCATCTGAGGGTCCATTTGGATGAGAGTAATTGAAATTTGAAATTCATTAATTTTAAATCACCTGTTTGAGTGTAGTGTTGATTATTTAAGATTTCAAATTATTTCGAATAAATAAAATTACAATTCTTAATTAATAAAAATATTTAATATATATTTATTTTTGAAATATGTGATAATATAGAAAAATAACAAGTGTGATAGAAAAAACGGTTTGCCGAACATACCATACGGAGTTATACCCAAAATACCGTAATTTCTGACAAGGTATTGTATAGATATCAAAAATTTTAGAATAGTTCAGTATCATTACCATTTTTTTTTTGTACTGCATCAAATTTCAATACAGTATGGTACCGTACCGAATTCTTTTGTATGGTATCATATCGAATTATGATACATTATGGTATCAATACTAGGATTTTTGGTACGATACCTTATCGAGTTTTGGTACGATAACAGATACCAAAGATTTTGGTACGGTACCGTATTAAATTTCGGTTCGATACGTTATGGTACCGTGGTCAAGATTTTTTTGTAACGTACTATATCGAATTTCGATACTGTATGGTACGTTAATGAATTCGAAACAGTATGGTACAAATACCAGAATTTTTTGTATGGTACCATTGAATTTTGGTATGGTGCCGATACTGGAGTTTTTGGTATTGTATTGTATCGAATTTCGGCACGATATGGTATATACCAAAACTTTTTGCACGATATCCTATTTAATCTTGTTACAGTATGATATCATTACTAAATTTTTTAATACGATACCATATTAAATTTCGGTACATATGGTACCGTTATAATTTTTTTTGGTACGGTACCATATCAAATTTCCATACAATATGGTACCGTGCAGAGATTTTTGGTGTGGTACCGTATGTTACTGATACTATAATATTTCATAGGGTACTGTATACCAAAGTCTTTCGTATTGTACCATACTAAATTTGGTATGGTACCAGTAATGAATCGAATCTATATTTTAATTTGAATTGATTGCGAATACGAATATAAATACTCATGTATTTGACTCGAATAATATATATGCAGTAATTATAATTATAATATTTTTTATTTATGAATGATTATTTATTCTATTATATTAATATATACAAGAATGTGCTTGTGTGTTTTAAGAGTGAAATGTATATTTTGTGTGTAATGTGTGTCAATGTGGGTAGTTTGTGCTTTGTGGGAAGTTTTGTGTGTGTTGTGTCTAAGAGATATGATAAATTTCAAATTACTAGAGTTTAAGATGGATTTGGAATTCATCGAAAATGAACTAAAAATTGAGACGGAATTTTTAAGGATTTTAAATCTATTGATTTGAATTTTAGTCAATCAATGTGAGTGGATTTGGCAATGAATTTCAAATCTCTTCCCCGAAATCCCTCCATCTAAATGCACCGTAATGTTAGAATAAAACATTAGAGAGGCCCAGTAACTATAGTATCAAAGAGGCTCAATAACTAGGCTAAGCCCAATACAACTGTACACTAGCTTATTTTCCTTTGTTTGCATGATCTCTCTCACACACACACCATCTTTATAAAATGTACGCCAACTCCATTTAATCAATATAACATAATACAAATTTTGCTTCCTCTCGAAACTTCCATGAAAATCAGCACTTTTCGTTTTTTACATGGTAGAGTTAGATTACTTCCTCTTTCAAAATGGTGGGCATGAACGCGGATCTATGGAAGCGAGCTCTCACGAGCAACTATCGTGGCGTAATTTTACAAAATGTGGATTTCGTGAATCAGATGGCGGCTCGAGAAAATGATCTGCTTCTATTGCACGGACTGGATCATCCAGGGATGGTTCCTGTCACTATTTTGTTAAATGGCAACAATTATTTGTCATGGCGGCGGGCTATGACAAATAGCTCTTGCCGCCAAAACAAAATTAGGATTTGTGAATGGAAAAGTGAATAAACTATATGATAATTCTCCTAATTTTGAAAATTGGCCTAAAACTGATTTCATGATGACAAGCTAGTTGCTGAACAACATTTCGCGTGATATCATTGATGCCTTCATCTATGCTCAATCAGCGCATGAATTATGGGAGGAGTTGGAACATCAATTTGGCCAATGCAATGGTTCACAGTTATATCAACTGCAGATGTAGATTTCGAGTGTAATTCAAGGTAAGACTAATGTCGTGACCTATTACACTAATTTGAAGAAGCTCTGGTATGAATATTCTATTCTAATCCATATTCCGAGTTGTGCTTGTGGTGCACACAACACTTGTATGGAGAATGAGGCACAATTCTACCTATCCAAAATAAAGGACCTCAATGAGATAATTGAATCTCAATCTCAAATAGACGACCCCGCACGAGACACCCATGTCCACTGCAACCACCACCCAAGAACACCGAGCCCGAACACATGGCCAATTGTAAAACCCTCACGCCTAATCTCAAATCGGAACAGCCCTTTTCGCCACCTCCTTGCGCCGCTCGCATCCCCGCGCTGTCTATGTGAGAAAGTTGGTTCGTGGTGGTATGTGTAATCGTGAAGGAGACATGTATGTGTGTGAGAGATAGAGAGAGGGGTGGGGAGAAGAATAGAGTAGGGTGATTTTTTTTATTAATTATACTGTAGGCGGGTGGGGCGGGTACGTGGGTGGATCGAACTGTGTTGGGTTGAATTAAAAGTGGTCTCATTGTATGAGACAGGTGTGAGCCAAGTATTTTCTAAAAAGAAATTCAAAGCTTAAATGAGATAAGGCCCACAAAGAAAAGAAAGCCCACCTACCTTTTACTGGTTTTGATCGTGAGGATGGAACAGAACCCTCGTAAATTTTTTATTTTTTTTAAGCAGGAGACAAAACCAAAGAAAAAACCGAGAGCAAATTTGCACCCCTACTCTACACTACAGAAAATTGGAGAAGCCGCGATACTCCTTCCCCAACAAACTCACCACCGTCAATTTTTGATTTTGTCCGCTGTGCACTTTGATTTATTATCGTGGTGTGCACCGATCCACCTCCGCGACCGCTTATTCCCCGGTAATTGACACCGCCGGGCCCTAATCTTTAAGGCAACCAAATGAAAAAAAAAAAAAAACTGAAACAAAGTTTTGCGCCCTAATTCATTACTGGAAGCAGTGCATGTTTGACAGTCGATTGGGGAAGGTGATTACGCAAAATCAAGTTGATGCCTTCTAGTACCATCTTGAGAGGCAAAACGCCATCACCATGTGCATATAGCACCTTCCAGCCCTACCGTGAAGCAACCACAGGCTCGCATGGTTCGTGCAATGCTTCCAATGTCGAAGCAGACTTTTCGAAGTGGATCGAGCAGCTGATGGGGGTGGCGCGACCTCCAGGCGAATGTAACCGAGCTTACGGAGCAGCACAACAGTAGGGGATGCAACGACGACCTCGATCCTAGCGACATTGATCCGATGATTTCTACACTCAACCTATGCTTTTCTTATTTATCTTAAAATTGATTTTGCGTTTATTGAGCTATTTGATGATTGTTGGGACACAATCAGTTTAAGTGTGGGGGAAAGTCGAATGGTTTGTGTAGTTTAGATTTTGTATCATAATATTGCATTCGCATTGAGCATATAGGTTGCATTTAGTATTCATAATAATAATATATAGTTTAGATGCACGTTTACTTATTTTAGCACATTTTATATGTTTATTTGAAAATTAAAAAAAAAGAAAATAAATGGGTCAGTTGTTTACATAGTCCAAAAAAGCCCAATCGGGCTCCAGAGATGACGTGGCATGATTAAATAATTATTTATCATTTTTTATTTAAATTTAATGCTGACGTTACGGGATTAATGAATTACTTATCACTTTTCATTTAAATTTAATTAAAAGAATTATAAAAATATATAAATTTATTATTTTTAAATTATAATAGTTAAAAGAATTATAAAAATATATAAAAAGTGATTATAAACAATATCATAAATTTATGATATTGATTATAATCATTTTTTATGAATTTATTATCAAAATTTTATATTTTTATAATTTTTTTAATTAAATTTAAATGAAAAATGATAAGTAATTCATTAATCACGTCACGTCAGCATTAGATTTAAATAAAAAATGATAAGTAATTATTTAATCATGTCACGTCATCTTCCCAGGCCCGAATGGGTTTTTTTGAACTAAAATTGAAAAGTTAGCCAACTTAGTGGATGTATTTTAATGAATCCCCAACGGAGAATACGACGTCGTATACGGTTGGAAAACACAGGTATCTCACGACAATTGTTGGGGCGTCGGAGTCCAGTACGACAGAGACGATATACTAGGCATCGTCCTCTTTGGCTCTGTATAAGTCAAACGTAGTCGAGGAATCCTCTGCCTCAGATTCTGTTCCCTTATTCTTCTTCATCTGATGTGTGTATCTATGAATCTATACATACAAAGAGAGTAGGAAGATGAGAGGTCTCTATCTAGATTGTTGATTGAATTTCCACACATTTTCTTATTCAATCAATAATCTAGATAGAGATTGTTCAATAATCTAGATTTCGTATGAAAATTATTATGGTCTATATGTGCAGGTTTTTCACTGATTCTTTGCACAATACTCAAATATGTTTTGTTTTTCGTTTCCACATATTATTTACAATTTTCACAACACGTATATGCTTTATTGTTTGTATTGTAAAATGGAGGTTTGCAAAAACGATCCCGTATGTGGTCACCCACAATGGATCAATTCGAACATGTAGAATGGATAAAGATGTGACCAAATCATGTATAGACCATAATAATCTTCATACGAAATCCAAAACCCAGTACGACGGAGACGTTGTACCAGAAACCGTCCTCTTTGAAGGAGGCAACGAATCCGCCTCCTCAGACTTTGTTCCCTTATTCTTCTTCATCTGATGCGTGTATCTATGAATCTATACATACAGAGAGAGTAGGAAGATGAGAGGTCTCTCTCTAGATTGTTGATTGAATTTCCATTTTCAATGTAACACACTTTTTGGGATGATTGCAACTTTTATTAATACACTGTATACGCTTGTGATAAGTGTACTAACAATTAAACTTCTTGGGTAATGATCCTCCTCAAAAGAAATTATAAGAGACCATCCTCAAACTAACCCAACTATCCTCTTTTATAATTACTAGCTTAAAGATATCTCACGGGTTTGGCTTTGTATTCTAAGTCAAAAGAAGGCGACGAATCCGCCTCCTCATAATAGTTGGGTTATTCAAAAAAATGTTACATGATGCATTTAGGAATAGCGGGACTGTTTTGTAAAAAAAACGTAATGCATCTCTTGAAACAAAAAATTTATTCCTTTTCAAAAGAACCTCACTCCTGTATTATATGAACAAATGCATTAAAAATATGCAGAAAAAGATAGATAATAACCGTATTTGGTGAAACAAAATTGTTCTTACTGCAAGCTTATGAAATTCTTGTATGTCTAAGTTTTCTGCGCACTATGTATTTTGCCGAGGAGAACAAATAAGGGGCTTTAGACCAATTAGGCCAAGAGCAAATAGCCATATTCCATTTAGGCCAAACGTTTTTTTTTTTATATTTTTTATATTTAACTCCTATATACATTACAAATTTGCCCCCTATTGAAACTAAACTAAATTAATACAAACCCTCTTTATAATACGAGGCAAATAATACGAGACAAAAACTTCTTTATAATGCGTTGTTCTTTGATTCAATGTTCCACGCGACATTACAATTCACACAATTTTCAGAATACAATTTTCAAAATACAATTCACACGATTTCCAGAATAGGAACAGTTTGAATTTCATACTTTCCTTTATATAATTTCATACTAATAAAATTTCATACTAAATTTAACAATTCACACAATTTACAAAATTTTCATACTTTCCTTTATATAATTTCATACTAATAAAATTTCATACTAAATTTAACAATTCACACCATTTACAAAATTTTCATACTTTCCTTTATATAATTTCATATTAATAAAATTTCATACTAAATTTAACAATTCACACAATTTACAAAATTTTTATACTTTCCTTTATATAATTTCATACTAATAAAGTTTCGTACTAAATTTTAACAATTCACAACAATTTACAGAATAAGAGCAGTTCGAATTTCATACTTCTTTAGAATTTCATACTAATTTGGAAAATACTATTTCATACTAATTTGGAAAAGACTTTTAGAATTTCATACTAAGATTTTGATTGGTTCATGTTTTTGTAGTTGATGTGTTATGATTGAATTTCATACTATCTTTCTATATACCATATTCTGAAAAATTCCATACTTATTATTTTTTTTTGTTAACGGGTATGATTGAATTTCATACATGTTTTTTTTTAAGAATTTCATACATGTTTCTATGAATTTTTAGAATTTCATAAAATTTGACATTACAATTCCACACAATTTCCCATTATAATTCACACAATTCATACATGTTTTTTTTTAAGAATTTCATACATGTTTCTATGAATTTTTAGAATTTCATAAAATTTGACATTACAACTCACACAATTTCCCCATTATAATTCACACAATTTTTAGAATTTTGTTGGAAAAGCCTTGTATTCATGTTTTGGAATTTGTTGTGAGCAGTTCGATTTTGTTGAAAAACCTGGAATTTTGTTGTTCACGCAAGTCGTTGAGAGAGTAGAGTTTATTTAGGGGCAATACGGCCAGTTTTTATTTATAATTATTAATTAATAAAATTAACTTGGCCTTAATGGGATAAAATATTTTAAAGTAACTAAACGGTAAAGAGAAGTTTTGATTTGGTACTAATCGGGAATTTCCCTAACAAATAATTGGTTGTTTGGTATTCCAATGTGTGGTTTCATTGCATTTTTCATTGGTGTTTCATATAGAAGTTATATGGGGTTTTGCTAAGGTCACATTTCATCGACCAAGGACACTGATGACGGATAGAAAGCCAAAGTATCCCCACATCAGCGCCCCTATCTGTTAGAAGCTTGACCACTACTAGATTCTCATGTACCCACACCCACCACAGAGAGTCGGCAATGAAGAAGGTCAAAGACAACAATACGTTGGTTTTCATCGTGGATATTCATGCTGACAAGAAGAAGATCAAGTATGAGGTTAAGAAGATGTACGAAATTCAGACCAGAAAATCAACACCCTTATCAGGTGAGCAATAACTCGGTTTTAATCTATGTGCTTCATGTTTTTCCTTTATTGTTGATTTGTGCTTATATTGACTTTTATGATTTTATGTATTTGAGGTCGGACGGGACTAAGAAGGCATATGCTCGACTATGATATTCTGGATGTTCCAACAAGATTGGGATTATCTAAGTGATTAGAGCTCCAAATTTGTGTTTTGTATTTTTTATGTTTTTTTAAATGACGAGACTGAAACTATATGAATTTTTACTCAAATGCATAACCTGGCTTAATTTCATTTAGCTATCGAAACTTAAGACATGATTATTACTATCCCCAAGTTATTTATAATCCTTTTTGGGATTGTGTTGTATTGCTAATAATGAGATAACTAACAAAAATATAAGTTTAGAAAACTGATATTTTCTTGACTTTTAATATTGTTTGATACATATTAATCAATATACTGAATAAGGTCATTTGGCTCCTATCATTTTATTAAAGAAAAAAAAAGAATTACAGGTACTGATAATCTGATTACTATCACTAGTAATAAGATTATTGGTACTGAATATAATTACTACCATTGATAATAAGATTATTAGTACATGTAATATTGCCTTTGTTGCCATTCCTCCCGACTTCATAAAATAATAAATTTATCATATCTAGTAATCAAGGGTCCAAAAATGAAAATAAAAATATAACTTATAAACGAATAATGAAGGTGGAATCGGTGGATAAATCTAATTAGTGGTTGTGAAAATCTTAATACTGAGAATATGATTATTACTTGTGGTAATCTTATAATTAAGATAATGCAATTATGGCAAAAGTAATCTAATTGGTAATCTTAAATTGCTGGTTGTAATAATCTTATTATCTGGATAACGTGGTTAAACTTATGGTAATCTCATTACTGCATTATTGATTGTGGTTATCCAGTTGTGATAATATAAAATTAGTGATTGTAGTAATCTTATCGCAATTGGTAATAATCTCATTACTATATTTTTTGTTGTTGATTATTAACGTTTATGTAAACTATTAGATTATTGGTTATGGTAATCTTAACGTTGGGCATCGAACTTGTCATGAATCAAGGGTTTTTGGTCGCTTATCGAAAAAGGTGGCGACTATAGTGGCGAGGCTGATACCAATTTTAAATAATAATACGAACTCAATGGGATAGATTTCAGGTTAAACGGACGTCGGAGTTGTCCAGAAGTATGTTTATTTTTTGTATGAAAAAACTTTGAAAATTAAAATTCTAATCGACGATTCAGCGGGGTAAAAAGACTCTGATTGGCCTGAATTTGTAGGTAGGCTCGAATTCATAACAGGAATGAATAGGAAATATTTAAGGTTAAACGGACGCCGTATCTAGCCTGAATCGACGCCATAAGTTTCTGAGTTTTGTGTGAAAAAAACTGTGAAAATCAATAGTTTGACCAACGATTCGAAGGAGCAATTTGCAGGTAGACTCGAAGTGATAACAAAAATCAATGGTAAAATTTTTTGATTGGCGGACGTCAAACCTAGCAATAATTGACGTTTAAAGTTTCTGATTTTTTGTGGAAAATTAAAGTTTTAGCCGACGATTCAACGAGCAAACGAATTTCGATTGATTTGAAATTTTGCAAGGCGACTCGAAATGATAACATAAATCAATGGTTCAAATTTAGATTAAACGGAAATCAGAACTATGAGAAAACTTGTAGAGAGAGAGGGAAAATATAGATTTGTTATTTAAGAAGTATTGATCCAAAATATAGTTAATGGACAAAAGAAATAAGTGTAAAGTCTAATAAACAAAAATATTTTATATTTGTATTTAGGAAAAAAAACTTTTTGCTCCCCAAACTATTTCGATTTTTACAGTTTACTATACGAACTTTTTTTTGGGACAAACCACCATCTGAACTATGCATTTTTTGCAACTTACCCTCTAAAATCAGAATTTTGGTGGTTTTGGATACCAAATCCGGTTTGTTAAATATTTTTTTGGTAACTTCACTCCTTATTTCTAATCATCCACCCTTTCTTCGCCCTAATCTACAATTTTTACAATGATAACGGCACGACGGACCTCCTCTCCATGGCGAAGAAGATTAACAACGACATTTCGCGGCTTAAAGAACCGTCATGCCGTTATCATTGTAGAAATGGTAGATTAGAATGGAGAAAGGGGGAGGATTAGAAATAAGGAGTGAAGTTACCAAAAAAAAAACCTTAACAAACCGGACTTGGTATCCAAAACCACCAAAATTCTGATTTCAGGGGGTAAGTTGCCAAAAACGCATAGTTCATATGGTGGTTTGTCCCAAAAAAAAAAAATTCGTATGATAAACTGTAAAAATTGAAATAGTTTGGGGGGCAAAAAAAATTTTTCCATTGTATTTATTGCCCCTTATTGATTCTCTCTCGTTTTATCTTTCTCATGTTAGCAACATGGGTTTAATAGGCAACCTTGTGCAATTATCGTTAGGCCTTTATGTCACAATGATAGTCAATTTGCATTCTCTAGCTCCATTTTTAAAAATGTTCTCGTTTCACTTGAATTTATCTATTTTTTATTTAGTATAACTTTCATAACTTTTGTGGGGTATGGGTGCAAGAACTTTATATGGCTGGTCACCAAGGTTGTATCGATATAAAAATTAAACATGACACAAAATATACTCCTGCCACGTATATTTCCCCTATATATTAATGCAAAATCCTTATATTCTATGTGTCTATTAGTTACGCTTTGTTAGCTTTGAAAAAAATACTGGTGTTTCGGTGTCACCCGATCCTAATATTTACCTAATTTAGTGATTTTCTTTTATTATATTTTACCTAATTTAATATTTTTCTAATATTATATTTTAACTAATTCAATATTTTCCTTTATTACATGTTACCTAATTTAATGTTTACTTTAACATATTTTGTCTAATTCAATATCTTACTTTTATTCTAATAATAAAAATATAAATAAGTTATATATCTAATTAGAAAAAAATCTATATAAATTGAATTAATTGTTATTTATAATAAAAGTTGAAATAATCTAATTAGAATTTTAAATATTTATTTAAGAGAAATACGAGTTATATAAATTTATCACACACACATATATATATATATATATATATATATATATATAATATAAAATTAAAATTCTTTATCTAATTTTAATATAGAATTGAAAATAACATTAAAAATATATATAAAAAATAATTGTTACACCAAAGGGGGGAGGGGGAGACAAAAATGATAAGATATAATAATAATAAATTATTACGACTAGGAAAATAAATATTAAATATATTTTAATTTTTTTTTTATCAAATCTCAATATAATACATTGATACAGACATTATATATATATATACGAACGAACTAGTGTCATACACAGGAAATAAAAAGTAATAATAAAACAATATTACATATATTACAAGTTAGATGTACGATATTTTTTAATAGAATTATCAGTGACTTACGATATTTTTTCAATAAAATTATCAATGTCTTATAAATTTTAATTTATATATTACATATTCATATGTGACACGTTGGTGTTGTATGTTTTACATTTTTTCGAATTTAATTTTCTACGGGTTTTCCCGTCAAGTTTAGGGTATTTTGATATAGTTTACAACTAATTTCGTGACTCACGGTTAAATGAAACTTAAAAATTATTTATTGTAAACATCAGTCTTACTGTAATTAAAACAAATAATATTTTGATTTGTATGCAAAATTTATTTATTGTGGATATAATCTTTCTGTAAATAGCACAAATAATTTTATGATTTGTATGTACCATTTTAATATTATTATTTTAACATTTTAAATGAATATTACTCATTTTCAAATCTCGTATAATATGCGACAATTTATTAGGTGCACTCGGGTGCACCTTGCTAGGTGCTCCTGTATTACGTGATGGTATATGACAGTTATACGTGATGATATATGGTATTTATACGTGATGATATGTGACAAAAATTTAGAGTTTAGGGTTTACTTTTCCATTTTAAGGTTTAGTATTCCATTTTTAGGGTTTAATATTTCATTTTAAGGTTTAGTTTATTATTATTTTATTTAATTTTTCATTTTAGGGTCCCGACGAAAATCTTTCATTCCACCAGTTATATGTAATGATATGTGTTAGTTCTATGTGATGATATGTGTCGGTTATATGTGATGATATATGATATAAATTTAGAATTTAGAGTTTAATATTCAATTTCAGAATTTAATTTTTCATTTTAGGGATTAATTTTCCATTTTTATGGTTTAATTTTTGGTTTTAGGTTTATTTTTTTAATTTGAGGATTTTAAATTTTAAATTTATAATTTTAATTATTTGTGATGATATGTATCAATTATATGTGATGATATGTAACAGTTATATGTGATGATATAACATAATATGCCGGTGTTAAATTAATTATAATATAAAATAATATACAATACGAGAAATGTTATAACAAAAATTATAATTAAGAAATGATGGGACAGGCAGTAGATCAGACCTCATTTGGGGAAGATCTGACTTGGGGAATTGGGAGTAAGTACGAAGAGAACAAAGACGGCTTTTCATTTTGGGCGAAAGTCTGGCCAGACCTGTTGGAAAATGGGATGAGGAAAACAGCTCTTCCTTCTTCCTGATCTGGAAGAGCGTTCTACCAGACAAGAGAGGAGGAAGACCTGTTTTCCAGACCCCGAATGGGGAGACAAGTGGGACCACTTGTCAGAATCGGTTACGCAAACGGCCCGTGATTTGCGGCGCGTGTTCCTGGGATCCCGACCGGGGTCCCCACTAGGATAAGCTATAAATATCCCAGCCTGGCAGCAGGAAGAGGTATATTGTTACAAGCATTCCTTCTTATTTTCTCTGGAAAACACCTCATTGCTTACTAACTTAAGCATCGGAGAGGTTTCCACCGGAAAATCACCGGTGGTCCTTTCTAACCTTTGTTTGTGGTGTAGGCTTTGGAAGCTTGCGGGTTCCCAGGTCTTACCAAGATATTTCACTATTTCCGGACGAATCAAAAAATATATAAAATAGGGTATAATACGAGAAATGATATAACAAAAATTATAATTTGAAGTGTCCGTGCGACATAGCCAATTTGTGTTTAATATTCGAAAGTTAAATGTTCAATATGGTTAAATTTTCAGTCTGAAATATTCACGCCAAATAATAAATCAAATTAGAAAAGAGGGATTAAATACTAAACAATCGCAGCCTCATTTCTAGTGGCAGGTGACCAGCGGTTCACCATCGTCCCAATTTCAGGCTTGTGAGAGAAAAGCTTCAAGTTCCAGCCCCTAAAGTCTAAACCCTAGTTTGAGGGTTGATCGCTGACTTAAATCGCCTAAGCCCTAAGCTCCCATTTCAGGCGAGAAAAGCTGGCCGAGCTCTGTAGACGGACAATCACTGCCTGGGATCGAAGCGCTGTGCAATTGCTACAAACATAAAGGTTTCTGAGGTGGAGCAACTCTATTTAGAGATTGGCGCTCGACAATCGACATTACCATTATTACTGAGGTTTGTTTCAATTATATTCTAGGCGAAATATATAAATGGATTTAAGCTTCATTTTGATTTTTCCCCCTAAAAAGAAGAAGTGTTGATTAACACAGAAGCAAAATGTCCGTCATCCATTTCTTATTTGTTTTGTTGAGAAAAATAACTCTGTATTCTTAGATTGTAAAAAAGGAACATGCAATGAGACTTCCTATCATTGTTGTAGAAATAATTTATAAATTGATGCTGCCTAAGTTTTAAATTTGTTTTGTTGCTAGAATATAAAATAAAAATTAGCATATGAGAAAGGTTCATACCACTATTATCATCTTGAAAATGTAGGAACAGCTATCTATTGTTATTTAGGCTGAAATTATTTATTTTGCACAAGAATGAAAGATTTGGTAGAAAAAAAGTTCGTTCAAAGAGAGAGAGCACGAAAGATTAATGACAGAAAAACAAATGGACCAAGAAGAGCATGACATGTGTCATCCGGAGCTCTATTTAGTTGACACACAAGCTATATAACTCAATAGCTCTATGATATAGGTGGGATGGGATTGGAGAGTAATAGATTGATTCTCTATTTACTTTTGTGCCATATTTTGGTCTCTGTTTCATTGTATACATGCTCTAAAAAAGAAAGGAGGGGAGTCAAAGGGCATTCTTCGTTAAATCTTGCATCATCTCATATATATATTATACATAATTTTTTTCTTAATATATTTTATGTATTTGTTGTGTTGATTCACTCATCTCGCTTTAGACTTTAACTGCAAAACCTAATCAGTTCCTGTGTTGAAATCCTGATTTTTAGTTTCTAATTTGGGGAGTCATTTTGTTGCTGACTGATATGATATCAATCTGTTGCTTTTTCCCTTTTTGTTTTTGGCTTTCCAAAAGTAATGGATTCTTCTGGACCACCTATAGCTTTCTCATCAACAAGTAGAAGAAGAAAAAGAAGAAGAAGATGCAATGTATAGTAGACTTTTTTCATTTCCAATCAAAAAATTTATTTTATCTGCGCTNAGTCACTTCTGACACAGCTGTCAGAGTTGATTGGCAAGGCTGTGGAAGCGGCGGTCGAGAAAAAATTCGCGGAAATGGCATCGCCGCAGGCCAACGCGCTACTAATGCAGGCAGCCCCGGCGACAGAAACGGAGCCGTTGCACGCTCGACATACGGAGCAAATCTGCCGGCCGGATAGAGAAGAGCATCTTGCCCCGTCTGACGGTTACACGGCCCACCAGGCTAATCCCGGCTTGGTCGAACAGATGCAGAGCCTGCAGAAAGAGGTTCATGAATTTAGGAAGAAGTTGGTGGGTGCAGCTGCACCGCCGGCACGGCGGGGCACCCCATTTACGGAGGAAGTCATGTGCGATGAAGTCCCAGCATCTTATCGATCCTCGGGTTTTGAATATAACGGGACGACGGACCCAGTAGACCACCTCAACCGTTTTGAGATAGCAGCTGCGTTGCACAAATTTTCCGATTCGGTTATGTGT
Source organism: Phtheirospermum japonicum (assembly GCA_014905375.1). Taxonomy (NCBI): domain Eukaryota; kingdom Viridiplantae; phylum Streptophyta; class Magnoliopsida; order Lamiales; family Orobanchaceae; genus Phtheirospermum; species Phtheirospermum japonicum. Next base: position 141,805 of record BMAC01001388.1, read on the forward strand.
CGGGTCTTTCCGATGACTTTTACCAAATCAGCACAGCTTTGGTTTAGCCAATTACCGCCGAGATCTATCAGCAACTTTGATGAATTCAGCTCGGCCTTCCTACATCAGTTCACGAGTTGTAGGAAGTATCAAAAAATGCCGCTCGAGCTCTTTAGTTTAAAGCAGAAAGAGAATGAGAGCCTACGCGCTTACATTAATAGGTTCACAACGGCAAAGCTGGAAGTACCCTCGGCATCAGAAGAGCTGCTCGTAAACGCTCTGGCGCAAGGTTTGAGGAAGGGAGAGTTCTTCCAATCTTTGGTGGTAAGACCAGCATCGAAGTTTGGAGAGCTCCTGGAGATAGCCGAGAAGTACATCCACTTAGAGGAAGCTCTGAAACTCAAGGATGAAGGGGAAAGGAGAAGAGAGAGGTATGACAGGGATGATAGGGCGATAATAAAAAAGCCCAGACCAGAGTTGTCAATGGGTAGATCTCGTTTCGATAAATATATCCCCCTGGCGACACCTTCGGGCGAAATTTTGCAGGCAATAGAGCGTCACCCAGAGCTCAAGTGGCCCAAAACATACTCGCAGAAGCCAAGAAAAGAAAGGTCAGATCGCTTTTGTCGCTTCCATAATGAATATGGACATAACACGGATGAATGCACGCATCTGAAGGACGAACTGGAAAGAATGGTCCAGGCTGGACACCTCAAAGAATATGTTGGTGCGAAGAGAGGTGATACCAGGCCTGGACARCACAGTACAGACCGTTTCTCACAAAGCAAAGGTGGTCGGACGGATGCTCCAGACAGGGGAAGGGCTGGTTCAAGAAGACCTGATCAAGCCCAGGTCGTTCATGGTGAAATCCAAATGATAACAGGGGGAGAGCTAGATGAGCACTCTAAGAGAACTCGACACAGTTATTGTTGGGAATCGAGGGTACCGCCGCGCAGCGGAAAACAAAAATTTTTAAATAATTAAATTAATTGAATCGAATTCAATTGACGACGGTCCAATTTTAAAATCAATTAATTGAAACAATGTTTTAATTTGATTTTCGTAAAAACGAACGAGCATGGTGCGTTTCTATTAAACACATATATATAACAATTATATATATATATATAAATATATATTAATATATTAACATTATATATAACAATTATATATATATTATTGTATTAATCATATATTTAATTATATATATTATATATATACATAAACAGTTTTTATATATATATATTATATATAATAACATGCATAATATATATTATAACATAAACATATATTACACACACAACTACCATACACACATACAATATATATGCACACATATTATATATGTTAACACAGCATGCAAACACCACGCATGCATCATACTACATTCACACACATATGCATTTTTGCATGCATTTTAAATAACCAACTTCTACACACATGCTGTACCTCATATATGTTTCATATAAACATAGAACTGCATATTTATATATATTACAGTATACATTAAACCATCACACAGCACCCACATGTTAAGAACACATCACATATACATCCTTATATATATATATATATATATATTCACATGTCGTACTTATATATATCATATATAAAGGTGCAGCCGTTCATACCTCACTGGCAACGACAGGAAGACTTCGTTGCGGCTGTGGCCGGCTTGGCGGCAACCGGCTGTGGCTGTCGCAACGGACTCGCCGCAGGCTCGTAACGGCGTCTGGAAGGAGCTTACAACAGCAGCGGCTTCGATTATTGCTCGGGCTACAACACGTTCCTCTCGGCCGGAGAAGGGTCCGACGTGCAACAGCGGCGGGAACTCCGCCTTGGCTGACAGCGGCGGTGCGAGGAGGAGGGTGGTTCAGGTGCAGCAATGACCGAAGCAGTCGGACGGCAAGCGATCCAACGCAGCAGCGGCGCGACGGGAAACGGCAGCGGTCACGTTCATGGTATCGTCGACGCGTGAAACTACGGCGACTGCTTGGCGAAGCTACGGCCACGCTGGCGGTCTGAGTGACGAGCACGCTAGCGGCGATGGCGTGCGCTTCGGAGATGGGCAGCGGACTGTCCGGAACGGCCAGGCGCTCGTCGCGGCGTACGGAAGCGGTCAGACGGTGGCTGGAAAACTTCGGCGGCTTCGACGTTAACAGCAGCGGCAGGAATCCGGCGACCTCAGAACGGTGGCGAGGCGAGTGCGTCGCGGCTCCAGCGAATCGGTGTCACACACCGTATAACCCGACGTCCTTACGACGGAGCACTAGATCCGTCGAAGGATTGAGAACGACGGAGAAACGAGAACCGAACGATTCGGTTTGGCGGCGGCCGGCGGCAAGCGGCGGCAGCCCTGAGGTGGACGGCTGAGAGTTTTGGCAGCTAGGTTTTTTTTTCTTAAAACGATTTCCGAAAAAGAATTATTTCGTGTGTATTCTGTTCTCCCTCCGTATCCTTCTTTTTATATTTTTTATTTAATTAAAGCCAAGCCCAAACAAATACAAAGGGCGGATGGGCCGAAAAGAATCAAAACAAAACAAAACCAAGCTTGTTGGGCTCAAAACCAAAAGGGTTTAAAGTGGTTGTGGGCTGGGCTCAATAAAAATAAAACAATCTTTTAATTAAATTCCAAGCCCAATATTAAATTAAAACCCAACCTTTTAATTTAATAAAAAAACAAAATAAAAACCCCATTGGAATTAAATTATATTTCACAAACGATGATTCCGAAAAATATAACAATTATATTTTCGCGTCCAAAATAATTTTCTCGTATTTTTTCTCAATTCATAATCACAATTATGAAATTTAGATTGGCCAGAGCTGATAGTGGGGTGTTTTTAGAGAAATGTGTTTCTCTAAGTCACACACGAACGGATTATCTTGAACCTAGAACGTACACACAGTTATTGAACTATAAAGAGGTCTCGATGAACCAATACCTCTTGTTCAATCGGGACATAGATCGCGAAGGGATCGTACTGTACATATAAGCTATATCACAAGGTTCTTGCAGGCACTTCATTTGTATCTAGGGAATTATGATGCGTAGTTGCTAGGCGCCTCTCATAATTCGTTGGGTTCTGGTTTGACCAGTGATTAAATAAAATGAGTTTTATTTATCAGGGACTCTAAGGGACGAGTTCATATAAGAAACAATATGTTGTTCGAATCACAATGTGTTGTGAACCCACGGCTAGCTTACACCTGAACCATTGAGGGTCACACCACATGTTTCCTGATTATTGAAAACGACAGCTAGAAATTAATTGTTAATTTTAGCATAGTTAGATGTCAATATGATTG
>BMAC01001389.1:14303-26051 GCA_014905375.1 Phtheirospermum japonicum
TTAATCAACATTTTCTCATGAAAAGATTGCAAAGATCTAAAAGCTCTTTTGATTTCGCTCCCAAATTTGGTGCAAACTAGTGAGTAGCCTTGTGTGATTTATCGGCTTGCTTTTACTTTTTACGGAAATTGCATTGAGGAGGTTTGATTTTGCTCGTACATGATTGCATTTGAAAATGACCTCGAGGCACATATATCACCCTTATTCTGGCCATATCCAAATATATACGCTAATTGAGAATCCCAAATGAGCCCCCTTGAACCTTTATCCCGTTTCTTATTAACCGAGCTCGATTTTAGCTCTTATAACTTCATAAGTTGTGAGGTGAGAGTGTATGATTAGTTGATGAGAAATGTGAGTGAAATCGATTGTGGGTTTTGGGTTTTGAGTTTCTTATACAAAAAAAAAGGAAAAAAAAAGAAGGAGAAGAAAAATAATACTCCAACACAAATCACAAAAAGTGATTAAGCGTGCGTTCAAGTGCAAAGCCTAATTTAAAGGCTAAGTTTAATAAAAAGAAGCAAATTCAAAAAGTTTCTAAGTGTTGTGAAATAAAGTCGGAAAAGCGTGTGAGTATACGAAAGGGTTTCGAATGAAAGTTTGGTGAATTGGGAAGGGTGAAGCGACCATAAGCTTCGGGTTTTAGAAATTAGGATTTTATGTGTTATTGATCGCTTTTGATCATGTGTTAGACGCTATATCTAAATGTTTCATACCATACCAAAGAGACAATATTACAACCCATAATAAAGACCTCTTTCGATTCTTATTTGGTCATGTATTATGAGCAATTTTGAGCGTTCGATTTGTGAAATCTTGACAAGGTGCATATATTGAACGACTTGAGCGTAAACACGTCCTATATGCACTTGAGCAAATTGAGCGAACACCCTTAAAATTCCAATTGAGAGGAAGTCATCGATTTGGTTTGCATTTGAAAAAGAGTAATACGAGAAATTCTTGACGATAGCGAGTCTATGTTGATACTATTATCATATTAATAAAGATAAGCACAAGAAATTCTCATTTTACACAATGTTCATTGCCTGTGCACTCTCTATCCTTTTCGTTGTTCGAGGACGAACAAACCGATAAGTGTGGGGTAGTTGTTTTACATGTAATTGTTGTGTTTTTCTTTGGGTTTTTAGATAGGTTTTTATATTGATTTTAGTAGTTTCGAGTCATTTTTCGTTAGGTTTTTAGGTCGTTTTTCTTATTTTATTGTTTTTCGTGTTTCTTTTGATTTTATATTTAATTTGGTTAAATGGGTTCAATTAATTGGTGGTTTGGCATAATTTTTGGGTTTTTATGTTTAAAATTCCTAATTTAAAGGTGGAGAAATTGAGGGCCAAAATACAAGCCAAGCCGTGCCAAGACATCCCAAAATGAGCCAAAAACTAGCTCCAAAATACCAAAATATTCTGGAATGGTCGCCAAGACATGCCTGGACGTGCCAGGACTCGCCAAACAAACCTGGGCGCAAGTTGTCCTGAGCCAAGGCGCACCCACGCGCAGCTACCTCATCCTGCTGAGACCGCGCACAGCCAGCGCGCGCCAACGCGCGCCAGCGCACGCGCCTACCGAGCAGCTTCCGAGTCTTGCCCGCAAGCCTGCCGAAGCTGCCGAGTCCCGCCCGCATGCCGCGCGCAGCCAGCGCACGCCAGCGCTCGCGCCTGCCGAGACCTGTCAGCCACGCCCGTCCATGCGCGCCCAGGCTCGGCCATTTCCGAGCCACCTCGAGCCGAATCAAGCCAAATCAAGCCTAGGGTTGAGCCAAGATGCTAGGAAGGTCAACAATTGTCAATTTTGGTCAAACCCGGGAATTTCAAGCCTTTTTGGCTAATTCGGCCCAATTAGACCCAATTAAGCCTATTATAAATAAAACCTCACTCTCATTTTGTAAAGATCAACTCCCCTCCCAACCCTAACTTGTGTTTGGGATCAAAATCACTCTCAAGCTATTAGATAATTATCTCTTCCTTAGTTTTTAGATTTAATTTCAAACTTTGATGTAATTTCCTTTTCTAGATTAGATTTAATTTCAAGCAACTCCTTGGGGTTGTAAGCCTAAGAAGAATCCAAATACTCCTTTAGATTGTTACTTTTGATGCAATTACATTCAAGCTTGTTTTATTTCTTAATTCAAGTAAGTTTCCTTTCAGTTTCATGTTTTATGCTTTATTTCCATGCTTTGTTCTTCATTTCCATGCTTGTTGTTCATGTTATGCTTTTTGTCTTAGCACCTTGAATTCAATTTAGATCTTAAGAATTGGCTATGGAATCTAGATGAGTGACACATATAGATCATAGATCAAATCTTAGATCGTCTTGATTTCAAGTCCTTCCTATGCTTTATTTGCAATTTTATCTTCATGCATAGTTTTAGGTTAAATCTTAGATCTACTCTTTGTTACTTGTTATTTACCTTAAAGTTTTAAACTTTCACGTCACTTTCCATTGCTCTTTCCATTCATGCTTTCAATTTGTGCTTATTTGCATTATTTAGAATTTTATGCATAGTTGTACCTTGTGCTTGCATGCTTGTACTTGGTGAAACATTGCATTTTCTTGCTTATTTTCATTACTTGCTTGCATTTACATATTGAGGCATCCGACCAACATGCACTTTCAATTCCTAGTGTAGTTTAGATGGGTTAATTGCTTTATTTTCATTTCCCTTTTAATTTTCGAGCTTGAAACACATTGAATCTTTCAATTGAATCGAAATCCGATATTATCAAGACAAGAACCCGTTGATATATTTCAACACCACTAAAATTCCTCTAACATGCATCAACGCCCTTTATGTATATGTTGACTCAAACTACTACAAAGTAATCAAAAAGTGCGAGTAAGCAAAGGATGCGTGGGATGCATTGCAGAGGGTGTGCGAAGGAACCCAAAGTGTGAAGAGGTCAAGATTAAGAATGTTGACTGCTACTTTTGAGTCGATGAGGATGGATGAAAAAGATTCCATCATGGACTATGCGATTAGACATTTAGACATTGCAAACGAGTGCGGGGGACTTGGTGAAGCAATGAGTAACTCGCGTCTCGTGAGAAAGCTACTCCGATCTATCTCAAAGAAATTCAGTATTAAGGTGGTAGCCATAGAAGAATCAAAGGACACAGACGATCTAGATTTCGACGCTTTGGTTGGCTCACTCAAGACATTTGAGTCGGAACATCTCGGTTCTAACTTAAAAGAGAAGAATGTTGCTCTCTATACTGATGTTAACTTCGATGACGATAACGAAGATTTTAATTTGAGAGGGTTGCTTGATAAGATCGAAACTACTACACTAGGAGATGAAGAAGTGTCCAATGTGACTCAACATTTTAACAAATTCTTAAGGAAGAAAAGCAACATTGGAGGATCAAGTTCAAAGATCAAGCCACAGGTGCCCACACCAAATTTTTCTGGGCACACACTTTCCAGATCCCAGTCTTTGCCTTCCGTATCTAATACATCTAGCTCCCCAAAGTCTCTCATTGAGTTTCAATATCATGAATGAAAAGGTTGGGGACACTATAAAAATAAATGTGTGAATACTCTCAGAAAGAAGAACTTGATTGCTACAGAGTACCCTCAAGATGACGATGATCCTGACTCGCCTAAATCAGTTCCACCCTAGTTCGCTAATATTGTGTGGGTAGATGACATCCGTGTTGGTAACACCAAAACCAACACCTTGTGCCTGAATGCAGAGGTTGATGAATCTCTTGATGATTACGAGAATCTAAGCATTAAGTATAAACAATTATTTGCTAGTTGGGGAAAATAAGTACTCAAATTCAAGGATCTTATAATCGAGGTGGACAAACTAACTAAGGAAAAGGAAGATCAACTGAATATAATTGTCTGATTGGAGTCGTCACTCACCAAAAAGGATGTTGAGCTAGAATGAGTGAAAACTAAATTGAAGAAGGTCCAAGAAACCATCACAAAACTCAACAAGGGCAAGGCAAAGCTTGACGAAATTCTGGATATGAGTTTCCTAGAATCCTCGAGACACGGAATCAGGTACAAACCAAATCAGCAAACACCAGCATCTAGCGAAAAAAAAAGTCAACCAAACACCACAAGAGGAGAAGAAGACAGTATGTGTGTCATCACTGTGGTGATCCAGGTCACATTCGACCTTTCTGCTGGAAGATTATTGGCGAGAAAAAGTAGTTTCAAAGAACAAGGTTATCTACTGAGTCCCATGACAGTTTCCATGTTACTAACACCAAAACCAACACAAGGTTCAAATAGTTCTGGGTCGAAAAGAATGAGACCAATTTGAATATGATCTATACATCCCTGAAGTCTCACGTTCCTGGAGCCTGGTACTTCGACAGTGGTTACTCCAAGCACATGACCGGCTCTGAAGATCTACTTTCCAACATCATCGGATTTCAACGAGGAAAGGTAAAATATGGTGGAGGTGCAAATGGCCAGATCATTGGCCAAGGAACTCTTCATGTCCCTGGTATTGCGAAGCTCGAGAATGTGTTACTTGTTGAAGGTTTGACTGCAAACTTGATAAGCATAAGCCAACTGTGTGATGGTGGTTTTAATGTCAGTTTCACCCATGGAAAATGTGAAGTCTATGATGAAAGTAATACATGTATCCTTACTAGATAGAGGACCTCTGACAATTGCTACCAAATCAGTGGTAATGTGTTCTGCAAATTATCTCAATTGAGTGATGCCGAGGTGTGGCATCAAAATCTCGGACGTGTCAAATACAATATGATGGAAAGACTAACCAAAAAGGAGGATGTGAATGGGCTTCCTAAGCTCAACACCAAAATCATCCTTGTATACGAGGCATGTTAGAAAGGAAAGCAAGTCAGGGTGTCACATCCTAATGTACAAAGTCTCACTACCTCATACTGTTTCGAACTCCTTCATATGGATCTTATGGGACCACTTGAAGTTGAGAGTCTTGGTGGTAAGAGGTATGTTCTTGAGATTGTAGATAATTTTTTTCGTTTTACATGGGTAGAGTTTTTAAAAGAAAAATATGAGGCTTTCGAAGCATTTAAAAAACTTGCAAAAAGGTTATGTGTGCGATTTGGTGTGATTATTGGTAGGATTAGGTCTAATCATGGAAAGGAATTTGACAATGCATCTTTTTTAAACTATTGTTCAAAAGTAGGTATAAGTCATGATTTTTCATCATCTATCACCCCTCAATAAAATGGGATAGCCGAACATAAAAATAGGTCTCTTGCTGAGATGACTGGGACTATGCTCATTTCTAATGGAAGTACAAAATGTTTTTGGGCTGAAGCTATGAGTACTGCATGTCATATAATTAATAGGGTGTATTTTAGACCAGGGTTTTGTGTCACTCCCTATGAATTGTTATTGGGTAAAAAACCAAACTTGAGTTACTTTCATGTCTTTGGATGTATTTGCTATGTGCTTAATGATAAAAACCATCTTGAAAAACTGGATTCAAAAAGTGATAAACTCATCTTCATGGGATATTCCCAAAATAGTCATGCATATAGGTTGTTTAATCTCAGGACACGTAGCATGTTTGAGTCAGTTAACGTCAAGTTTGATGATTTGATGAGTGGTGTTAAACCTGCAGAGGATAATGATCTGGTATATGATCAAAATCCTCAAGATAATGTCACGGTTGGTGTAGATGAAAGTGCAAGTGTTGAAATCGAAGATGCATGTGTTGAAACTGAAGAAACTTGTGGTGACAGTTCTGGTGACTTAACACCAAACCCAACACCTACTCAAGCTTCTCCAGAATTAGATTCTGATCCAGATGATCCCATTGACTTACATCAGAGGGATATACCATCAAGAATACAGAGAAACCATCCCACGGGCCAAATCATTGGAGATCTCGATGAAAGAAGTACAATAAAGTGCCAGATAAACTTCAAAGAAATGGTTAGGTATATTTGTTTATCTACTAACTATTTTAAAATTCGAGAGTCTTTGTATCTTTCCAAAACAGAGCCATGTGGAGGATGCTCTTAAGGATGAATTCTGGGTAAAAGTAATGCAAGAGGAGTTGGATCAATTTGCCAAGAACGATGTCTGCGATTTAGTTCCTCATCCAGAAAACTCACGTGTAACAGGAACGAAGTGGATCTTCAAGAAGAAAATGGATGAGTCAGGTAATATTTTGAGGAATAAGGCTCGACTGGTTGCACAGGGGTACACTCAAATCGAGGGTATCGATTTTGATGAGACTTTTGCTCCTAATGCTCGCATTGAATCTGTAAGACTTTTACTTGTTGTTGCTTGTCATGTGAAAATATCTCTACATCAAATGGATATAAAGAGTGATTTTCTTAATGAAGTTTAAGTGAAGAAGTGTTTGTAGAGCAACTTAAAGGGTTTGTAGATCCCCACTAATCAAACTTTGTTTTAAAATTGAAAAGGGCTTTATATGGTTTAAAACAAGCTCCTAAAGCTTTGTATGAAAGGTTGACTCAACACTTACTCTTTTTAAATTTTAGACTAGGGGAAGTTGACAAAACCTTAGTTCTTATTAGATCAAGTAGGCACATCTTGATTGTCCAGATTTATGTAGATGATATAGTTTTTGGATCTACTAATCAGCAGATGGTGAAAGAATTTATAACTCGAATGTCTGACACATTTGAGATGAGTATGGAAGGTAATCTCTCTTACTTTCTTGGTTTGCAAATTAAACAGTTGGATGATAGTATTTTTCTCTCTCAGTCCGAATATTCTAAGAATCTTGTTAAGAAATTTGGGTTAGAGAATGAAATGGATAAGAAAACACCGTTAGGCAAAACCGTGAAACTGTCAAGAGATGATGTTGGTAATGGTGTTGATAACACCATATATAAGAGCATGATAGAAAGTCTTTTGTACTTAACAGTGAGTAGGCCTGATATCATGTATAGTGTGTGTATATGTGCTAGATATCAGTCAAACCCTAAAGAGTCACACCTAAAATCTATTAAACAAATCATTAGATATATAGCTGGTACAACTGAATTGGGTGTTTAGTATTCTAAACAAACAGGTACTGAACTCGTGGGCTATACTGACTCGAATTGGGCTAGGGATGTTGTGGATAGGAAGAGTACCACTGGGGGATGCTTTTTCTTAGGTAATAACCTTATCTCATGGTACAGTAAAAAGCAAAATTGCATCTCTCTTTGTACAGCTGAAGCCGAATATATTACAGCTGGAAGTGCATGTACACAATTATTGTGGATGAACCAGATGATAGAGGACTACGGTCTACATAGTCATATTTTAACTGTGCTTTGTGATAATTCCAGTGCCATTGATATCTCCAGAAATCCGGTCCAGCACTCACGAATCAAACACATTTACATAAGGTACCACTTTATTCGTGATTTGGTTGAGAGAAATATAGTGAGTCTTGAGCATATAGGGATAGACAATCACTTGTTGACATCTTCACAAAGGTATTAGATTTAAAGACCTTCTCTCGTTTGAGAAGAGATCTCGGAATGTGCATTGTCTAAGTCAATGTTAGTTTTGATGTCATGACACCTAAAACTGCCACCCGTCATGACATTTGTATATTTATGCATGCATCTTTATTATCTTTTTCATACATAATCTGAATGCATTGGGTCTGGTTGAAAGTGCTATAAGGTCATGTGTTGTAAATAAAATGGTTGCAAAAAGACTAACCTCTTCAATTAGGTGATTGTAGAATTTTCCCGCAGAAACTGGTTTTCTCCCAGGTCCAAAACAATGGGTGTTAAAAGTAATTGCTAAGATAATTCCTCTTCAAATCTTAATAAGATGAAGAAAATCAGTATTAAAAGATCCAATCTTTAAATTTTACCCTCTTGAGTGATTTTGACGTAGTCATTAACTTGGGTTAAGGGGTCTATTTTCATTGACTTCACCTAAAGCAATGTTGGTTATAATGTCATTAGTCATGAAAAGCAACACTGATCAAGTCACTAAAACCATAAATTGTATTTTAACCTTCTTAGGTCATATATTTTTAGGCATCAATTATGACATTCATATTTTGAGAAGATGCCATCTCGATGTGTGTTCTGTTGTTTGTGCCTGTGTCTCTCTTGAAAACTCTTAATCGTGATGTGAATCTTGCTAACCGAGTGTTTCGGTGGTGTTGAAATCGGTGGGTTGTACAGGTAATACGAGGTTGATATGTTGAGTAAAAAATTGCTTGGCAAAGATTTTATTTAATTGTGTTGATGGTTCATAGAAATCCAGCTCTATTTTCGGTTGATTTTGTGGGTAGGATATGTAATTTTTATTTTCCATAAATTGAGATATTGACTTAGTGGTTTGTCTTGGCAAAGATCGTGTAAGCCTATTTTAATTTGGATTGGGAACATGTGTCTTAGTTTAAGGGGGAGTGAGTGTTTTTTTTTTTGGAAGGAAAGAAAATATTTTGTGGTATAAAAACTATTGTGAGGAAAATAAGGGTTCTTTTTATTATTATTTGCTTTACCTTTCTCTCTCCTGTAACGGTCACTTTTTGCTGAATAAAAGGTCTTTTTTTTACTGTTTGCCATATTTCTCCATAACTCTCCTGCTAATTGAACTCTCCTGCACTCACTACTCTACCATATCTCTCGATTACTGCTTTGTTTCGTGCACTTTTCTTTTAAATTTTTACAGGATGTCGAACCCATCTTCTCCGTCCAATATTCCTGAACTACCGACTGGTGTGGCCCATTCCGGTGAACAGGTTCCACTAAATCTTCCAAGATCCAGTGGATTGGATATTCGCAAAAAAATCGGTGGTGTAGCTCCTCCAAACCCATCACCGATTGCAACATCTCCTGCCAGTGCACCGTCGCTCAACTCTCAAGATGTTGTTCCTGCTCCAGCTTTGTCCAACGCTATTCTGGAGGTGCAGGTCTATCAAGGACAGTAGGGCAGCAAAATCGACGTTGACAATCCACCCAATCTACCATTCATAGAGGAGATTTTTGGCCGAGTTGGAAATCCAACCTTGAAAAGGTAGTGCAGGCTACGAAATATTCCCCCGGGTGTGGTTCTGGCAGCTGTTCCAAAAGGTCAAGCTGGTCCTCGTCGCCATGTGCCAATTGAGCAAATAAATTTGGCCGAGAATGTTACGATGGAAACTGATTCTGATGATGATGAGTATGTGCCACCCATACCAGTTGCTATGCCGGCGACCCCCTCTGCTCCCCGATTGGCAAAAATGGTGACTCCTTTCCAGAAGCAAACCATGAGTCTGGCGGAGAAGAAGAATCCGCCAGCTTCCATCAAGGTGTCCCCATCGTCTACTACTACGAGCTATTCAAGTCCCCCGTATAAAATTGTTGATTTCTTCACTGGAGAGGTTGCAAGTTCCTCCATTCCGTTGACTACTGATCCTCTTCTCACTCAAGTTAATATAGATCAACCAGCGTCTGATCCTGAGCTCTTCGATCACTCGCCTGACTCTGATGATGTGTTTCTCCTTGGTGATTAATTGTCTGCCATAAGAAGGGAAAAGAAAAAGACCAAAGCTGCAAAGAAAGCTGTTGATAGTTCGAAGGTTGTGTCACCAATCAAAACACCATCTGCAGCTGCTCCGCCTGCCAATGTTGGTTCTGGTGATGTGTCACCAAAACCAACATCCCCTGCAACTGACCCTGCCTCTTCTTCTAGCTCTAGATTTGCTAATTTTGCTGCCTCTGAACATGCATCGCCCTTATCTGACCAGTTTTCTGATGAGTTTGATGAAGATGAAGTTCATGGTGTTGAAATTGAGGATATGATGCATGTGTCACCAAATTTCTTGACAACGGAAGCCAAAGAGTTGTTTGATAGTTATCGAACTCGAGGGATAATTGTTGAATGCCAGGTTCCATTTGATGTTTTCGAGAAGCATAATCTGGTTACTTTCTTTAAGCACGGAGTTATGTATTCCACCGTTACTACTGCTATGCCGTTTGTGCATGATGTCATCCTTGAGTTCTATGCAAATATGTTGTTGTCTGTTGTTGATTCCAAGTCTGTGAATTATAGGAAAGTGTTTGTGCATGGAAAGGTTTATTCTTTTACTCCTAACTTCATTAATGAGTTGTTTGGGACTTAGTCATATCATGGTGACTCGACTGTGGATGACATGGATGAGGTCATTAATTTTTTGTTTGGTGGGATGATGAAACAATGGCATGATCAATTATCCTGCACGCGTCTTTCCTCTCTCTATTATGTATTGCACAAGGTTGGCGTCTTCAATTGGGTCCCTACCAGAAATGCGACTGTTGTCACTCGTCCTCGGGCGGTGTTTCTGTACAAGCTTGGCCGTGGAATTAAACTCAACTTTGGACATCATGTCTTTGAGGTCATCACCAGGTTTGCTACGACTAAGGCCTCTTCCTCTCTCTATTTTTCGTCTCTCATTTACATCTTGCTGGAAATTTAAGGTTTTATGCCTGCCGGTGACGACGTGCTCACTGGAGAGGTCAATTGTTTCTCCTTGCGTGGTCAGCACTTGGCTGGAGCGCGGGTCGTTGATCTTCCTTGGCAGGTGCCTCCTCGTGCTAGTGGATTTTCTGGTGATGGTTCTGGTGTTACTAACACCGGTACCAACATAGTGCATTTTTCTACTGCAGTTGTTCGGGCCTAGATAGCTTTGATTGATAATCAGATTGCCCTGCTGCAGGCGCTTCGAGGTTGTAACATCCATACATCCAATGCGTATATTTTTTTTTATTTAATTACAATCATGCAATTAAAAATAATCTTAGTCCCAAACTCGTCACTATAAATTATTTTATACTTTAGTTCTAATTGATTTAAGAAATTCTATATAATAAAAATTTCTAGTGCGATTGTTTAATATATTATACCTCAATTTTAAAGACTATTATAATATAGTTGTATTCTATATAAATTATCTAAAATTATTTTAAAATCTTATTATAATCAAATTAATAAATTTTAGTTTTAAATAATCTAAGAACTCTAATTAAGTGAATTTATGATTCAATTTCAAATAAAATTATATTATCAATTTCTAAGAAAATATTATAATTATTTAGTAATGTAATTATTTATTTAAATTACTATTGAGTCGTCTATGAAATAATTTCGACTTCTAAAATTATTATAATTTATATTATAGTTATTTTAATAATTGGGTCGTTCACGGAATTATTCGGTTTAAACTTTAAGCCGTCTAATATGTCATTTTATTCTCGGACTTAAAAACAAGCCCAATCGAAACCCAATTGCTAGCTAGCCCGAGTCCACTAAACCTTAGCCCTAACTTTCCAAAATTAAACCCAACTTTAGTTTAAAAGCAAAATCTTATTTCTTTTTCCTTCAGCCGCTTTCAAAACTCTCCAGCTTTTTCTTTTTCTGCAAAATCAGCCGTAAGCAAGCAGGTAAAATCTTCTTTCATTTTTTTATTTTTTTTATTAAATCCTAATATCCGGCAACCATCGCAACTGATCGGCTGCCGATTTCTAATCAACCCTGCCCAAATTCTCAAAGTCGCCAACCATCGGATCGAGACCCGAACCATACCACTGCCACTGGGCCTTCACGGACCACTGCCGTACAACGACCATCGACACCACAGCCCGATCATCCACCACGGCAAACCATCCGAATCGCCACCGCTAAGCCTCGACGACCCGATCGTTAGTCGCCGACACCAAACCAGACCCCTGTCCAAACCCGAGCAACCACGGCCCGACTTCCAGTCGCCGACAGCCACAGCAACGTCGCCAACCATCCCTGCCACGAATCCCAGCCAGCACCCCTGCCAACATCAC
>BMAC01001389.1:35729-56957 GCA_014905375.1 Phtheirospermum japonicum
TTTTAGTTTTTGGATTTTTGTTGCGTCGTGTTGAGAATTTTATTCTTGGAAATTTTTTCTTTTTTAGCTGTTTGCCTTTCTTTGGCACAAAATAAATAGGAATCTAGATTTTGTTTCCTAAATTATGTTTAAGACTTTATTTAGTTTGCTAGATTATGTTTAGGATTTTTTTTTACTTTTTTACCAAGTTTAGGACTCTAGGATTTATCTATTTAAGACAAGAAGGGGACAAGACTTGGTGATGATCTTTTGCACGCGGTTTTTGAGAGATCGACGCAAGCAACAACGCAAGAAGAACACAAGCAACGTTGAATACTTAGAGTCGCTATTCGAGATTAAGAAGGTCTTTGAAGTTGCGTAACCAACAGAGAAGGTCATCCTTCAAGACGTCAAGTATTTTAGTATCATCATGTTTGATACTTTAATTTTCATATAATACTTTATTCCTTTTGTACTTGATCTTAAACAAGAAAGTAATATAATTTTCGGGTTTGTATACCCAAGTTCACAAGTACTTTTACTTGTGAATGGAATTTTAAATTATTATATTTATCTTTTTTATTTCCGCTGCTTATTTTTGTTAAACTCTATTTGATGTTAGTTTTGGTGATTGTAACACTAAAAGTAACATCATTTTACTGATACTTATTTTCGTTAACCATAGACCTACAAATTTACAACTTTCAATTTAGAAAGATTAAAATTGGGGTCTTAATTTGACACAATTTCATGATCAAAGCTTCGAGTTAAATCCTTATGATTTTTGGCGTCATGTAAGAAAATTCTGAGCTCAAGAGAAAGAAATTTTTTCTTATAGAAAAATAAAAGGAAAAACCGGAATTCTTTTTCCTCCTCACGCCGCGGCATCAGGGCTGTGGACCGACATGTTGGTCTGGCCACCCCCTATTGGCCATTATTATTGTTTTATTTTTTATTTTCTTATATAAAATAAATTAATAAAAAAGGATTATATATATTTTTTTATTCTATGATTTTGAAATTATATAATTAATATATTATTTATTAAATCCAAAATAATTGTACAAATGTGTAATTAACATTGTACAAATAAATTTTTTTTTTTCTCGGTACACAAATATTGGTAGATTAAATCAAATTATTGTAAAGGGTCTTCTTGCGGTCAGGTCCGTCTACATGTGTAGTTGACCGTAAGGCTCTATCTTACAATTAGTTGCACTTTAATATTGAAAAAAAAACTATATTGCGTTATTATAGTATAATTTGTCTCAAAATCATAGCTTACTCTCAACCGGCTAATTATAATGTATTAGTATTACACCCGTGCGATGCACGGGAAAATAATTTCAAGGTTTAATTTATCAAATATTTAATATTATATTGATAATATAATAAATAAGTGGTTATACTAATGTTTAAACAAAAGTACAATAAGATAAAGATTAAAAATAATAAATTGAAGAAATTAGAATTAAACATTATATAGAACATGGTTAACAAAACTATTATTATTCAGAAATTTATAGTTTACAAATTATGAAATATTTCCTTGTGCACAAACTAAATGAATGATCAATATTTCTCAACAACATGATTGAAGTACCAACCTTCAATCGTAGCTCATGATTCGGCAACTCGAAACACTTGATTGTGTTTAAAAACTCGGTTGAATGGACATCTTGCAAAATGTCAACATTTGCATCAAATTTGCACGTCATGTTCTTGGTTTAGCGGTAAGTTGATTATGTGTCAAATCAATTACAACAGATGCACTATTATCCATTTCTGTCAATGGTCCTGAAGAATTATTTGTATTCACGCTGAAATTTATGAACTACACTTATATTCTTTTCATAAAATATTATTACTGATAATTATATTTTAAAAAAATAAACACATATATTATTCTTATGAGAATATAAGAAATTTTATTTAATTTCAACTTTCCTCATATTTTATTTTAGATAATGATGATATATTTTTAATAATAACAACCAAATAATTAACAAAAATAATTAAATTACAACTGCAAATATAGAACAAATGAAATAAGTTTGTAATTTATGAAAGAATTTACCCTTATTAGGCACATTTGTTTTTGTAGGTGGTCCTCCCCTTCTTGTTTTAGGAGGAAGTTGATTATGTGATTTATCTAGTGTAGTTGCTGCAATGTTGTCCACTTCACTCGATAAAATATGTGTTGAAAAATTCTCTGCAATAATAGTACATATAGACGAAACATATATTCTCCCATATTATTACCCAAATATTATAAACATTAATTTATAAATGGTCTTGAAAGAAAAGTTTCCCTATAATTTTCTTTTGTATATATAAACATATATATATGTGTGTGTGTGCCTGTACCTATGTGTATACTATTCACGCACACACGCACATTACAGTAGGGATATTTTTAATAAACGCACATTATATGCAAATAAATTGAGTTATGTATTTGTCTATTTAATTTATTAAAAAATGAGAAACTTTGCTCTTTATATGAGACACGCAAAAAGTACTTAAAATTTATCAAAAGTAATTTATTAATTCAAAATGTGAATTATAAACATTGCAAAGGAAAAAATATTGTTCAATTTAAATTCTGAATTTTCTTTTATAAACTACATTAATTGTCTTATTTACAATAATAGCATCTTTTAATAAGTACCAATACTTTGCTCTAGATAATGTATTATTTCCTAGTAAAAGAAAAGGGTTATTATTAATTAAGTGATATAAACTGTTTCTAATTTTTGTGGAGAGAGAAATGAGAAAGGAAAAAATCTTATATCTGGCTTAAATTTTCAGAGTGGCTGGGTTGTAAACTGGCCTTTGTCTTTCTCGCATTGTAGTTGCTTCGTCAACTTAGATTTTAGAAGGTAAAATTTATTTAAATGATTGTAAAGGGTCTTCTTGCGGTTAGGTCCGTCTACATGTGTAGTTAACCGTAAGACTCTATCTTACATTTAGTTGCAATTTAATATTGAAAAAAGAATAAAATTATATTTCGTTATTATTGTATAATTTGTCTCAAAATCATAGCTTACTCTCAACGAATTTTTCTATAGAACCTAGGGCTCTATTACGGAGCCCTATATAACACATGATATACATTCCATCGTGCATTTATAAAAAAATAATAAAAAAATAAAAAAAAATGATTAAAGGTTCAGATGAATGTCATGTTATTTATAGGGCTCTTTAATGGAGCCCTATCTGGTTCTATAAACAGACTCTCAACTGTCTAATTATAATGGCTAATTATAATGTATATTAAAAAGGATTAAAATTGTTGTTATTATTTTACAAATAGCCATCTCATGAGGGTGAACTTTGTCAATCAGTATCACTAATTTCAACAATCATACCCTCCTATTGCTATGTAGCCTTGTAATTATGATATATAATATTGCTTGAAACCCCTCAAAATTTGATTCTATATAATAAAGATACTTCCATTAAAAAATTCAAAAACATCCACAAAAGGTTTCATCTTTGCCATCATCAACTATTAACCAAAAAAAAAAATGATTTCTTTAATAATAAAAATGACGCTTACATTTGTTTTATATTACAAAGTACATTCGCAACAGAAGGATATTCTTAAAGTAACTAATCTCGGGGAATAATTGTAATTATAAGAGATAAGTGAGTTTTTTTTCTTTTTAATTGGACTAAACCTCAACGTCAGAGGTAGTTTTGTTGTTAACCCTAATTATATATTATATAATAGGAAAAGTCTTCGTTGCCTTCAAAACAACATAACCCCACCCCCTCCATCAGCCGTAAATCTTTTAATATAAAAAAACTTAAAATTGATCTAATGGTTACTAATGAATCCATGAAGTAAAGAATGATGCCATAAAAATACCGTAGAAATTCCCTATATAATATATGTCAACAAAATAACGTCAAAATAGTCTTGTTCCCATGGGTGTGCATATTCAAAACACCAGACTCCATTTTCCAAAAACTAGGATAAGTAGACAAGGCTTAAAGATTATATATATTTTGGTTCAAATAAAAACCTTTCCCTGGTGCGAGAAGCAAGAGCCCATCTAACACCACATAATTAGATGAGACGGATGAATAAATTGAGTATATTATTTTAATTAATTTACTATATAAGGCAAATTATTGCTTATATTATCAAAAAGATGGGCATACTGTAAATTAAGGTAAATTATGGCTGCTACTTAGTTATGTGACATACTGCACTGCCTACTTATCAAAAAGATTGTACTAATTATAGAGTAGAATTTTGCTACTTACTTATGTGACATACTGCATTGCTACTTATCAAAAAAATTGTACTAATTATAGAGTAGAATTTTAGAAAGAAAAGAAATCATCATCCATTGATATGAAGAATTATGAATAAATCACAATCAATGAAGGATTCGAATATATTAATAAAGAATTAGTAATAATATAAAAATAATCATAGCCGTGTAGATCATTAAGATTAATGGTTGAGATTTGTCCTTAGTTCTCACATTAATTAATCCATATATATATATATATATATATATATATATATATATATATATATATATGTGTGTGTGTGTGTGTGTGTGTGTGTGTGTGTGTGGGGTGGGGGGGTGGGATTCATCACTGTAACATTTTAAATAGCAAAATGAAAAAGATCCTCGGGTTTTGAAGAGTCCTGACCACACGCCACCCACACCGCAACTAAAGGACACCAGTATTCCTATTTAGAAGAGTCTGGGCATCCAAGTATTTGACACATAAAAAGCTTATATCCATGTCAAGCCAGATGCCAAAGAAACACCAAGATGCATTTCAAAGAAAAAAAAAGTTTATATATATATGTATATATGTATACCTAATAATTGACATGACTAGGCTTCACACAAGAGACGTCATAAAATATTCTACAATTGCACTCGAGTAAAACACAGCCATTCCCACTTTATTAAAATCTCTTCATTCAGTAAATACATATTCCTGGCAATTGAGACAAAGAGCGTTAGTTAGCTGTTTGTATAAGAAAATACACATTGTTTGGTCGAAAGCCTGAGATCATGAATGGCCATTTCAGAGAGGGTGACCTCTCAACATTCACAAAGTTAAGCAAGAATCGGGTTTAGGTTCCATAAAGCTAATAATGTAACACTTTTAATTTAATATCCACACAAGAGCACATATTATGCATTATTCTGTTAGTTTGTTTTACATTCCAACAATCTTAAACATTGACTCTTCACATTCGTAAGATAAAAAAGATATAAAACGCAGCTCATTATTCCAGGTAAGCCACCCTCTTCTACCTTTCTACTAAACCAGTAATCATATGAACTATTTAATCAAGGGTTGCAGGGCAAATAGTGATTTGTAAACAATAGGTAATTCTACACGAATTACACACACACATACTYTGAATTTTCTTCTTGATTGTATCCAAGTTCATCTCTTAACAGCAGTTACTATATGGTTTAACATCTTTGGAATGAAAAAAATGGGCCGACCTTAATGAATTGTATCCCCATGTGGCACTGGTATTACACACATGGTGATTGAAAAGGAAACACAATATATTTAGCACCACATCAGTTGATAAAAACGATGTAAAAATTTCCCTTAGCCAGGAAATACATTTTCCCACAAGTATAAAGAAAAAAAAATAAAACATAAACATTGCTAAAACATTCAAAAGAGTACTTGAAAATTACCTATCTCCACTCAAAAGAACCTGTCTCAGAAACTCATGGTATATACATGACCCAACACATTACACCACTTTCACGCCCGTTTCGAAGCAGCTCCAAAGCAAAGAAATCTACTTATTAACTCCTGCGCTGATTAATCCTATCTAGACCTGATGAAGCTAATTCTAACACCCAAGTGTCAACTGATAAGCCCCCTCAAATTATCACTGCCAATTACACTTGAATTGGGTTCTCTTTCTCTTCATGCTTCAGGGGCAAAATTGGAAGATTCGAAGCTCCACCATCCTCATCACATCCGGCATTAGTCACCAACATCCTCACTTCTTTCTCACAACTATCCAAATCCGCATTTTTCGTGTCGTTATTCAAAACATCCCAGAAAAACTCGGTCAAGACGTGTTCGTAGCCAGGCATCTTGGCATACCCGGGGAAATAGTTAATGTCGATCACGAGGTACCTATTCCCAACCCTAGTGTCCCGAATCACATCGAAGTTGAACAAACGCAAACCCATAGCGGCCCTTAGCCCCTTAGCAATATCGACCAAGAAGTTCATCGGAGGATTCTCCGTTTTCCCATCCTCCAAATCCATCATCTTGTAATATGTGTCCCTGCTCCTCTCCAGGCTGTTCAGATTCGAAACTTGCGAAAACGATAAAGAGCCCTTCAAAGCCCCTAAATTCTCCTCGCTCACATCTGGCAGTGACTTTCTCTTCACACATTTCACATACTCCCCAACAACGTATACCTTGAAAATCACTCCACCATGATTTACAAACTCCTGCAACACCACAGGTGGTTTGAGCTTGCTCAGCCCGTCCGGATTGTACACCAGGGACATCTTGTGCGATTTGGCGCTCCCATCCGCCACAAGAGGCTTCGCAATCACCGGGAATTTCAGACCCTTGCTGTCCAAGTCCATCTCGGCCACAGCCACTGCGTCGTAAACGGCAATCTGCTTGGGTATCCCAAACGACACCGTGTCGTCGCACTCGACGACGCCTAACTCTGTCACCACCTGCAGCATGGAAATGCGATTGTGAAGCCTCTCGATTGCGTCCGGGGAATCGATAATCAGGGCTTTTGGGTGCTTGGCGGAGTATTCGGCCAGTTGTTGCCTCCATTCGGCGCCGTAGATTTTGTGTAGGATCAAATCGAACGGCCCCTGCTCGATTAAGGGCTTTTCCAAATCGATCTTGATGAGATCGATGCTCTTCTCTTTCGCCACGTTTATCAGAGAAATCTGAATGAAGCTCGCTTGTTTCTTCGAAGCCAAAGCGTAGCCTACTGCAAATCTTCGCCCCATGGGCTCTTCCATTAAAACCTTTCCTTAAAAAAAATTAAAAAAATGATTTTATTTTTTCAATTGATGAAAGCGCAAAAACACTCATAACAATTCAAACCCGGGCGTTTTCTGAAATGGGCCGAGTGCAACTAGGTTCGATTTCCACAAATCCGAATGGAATTTATCGCGTTCCATGGGCAAACATAACTCTGCATGTTCCTGTGTGCGCGAAAGAATCTTAGGGGGAGAGTGGTAGCGAAAGAGAGAGAGTAAATGGAGATGATAGGGAAGGGTTAGAATATATACATATAGATATATTATATATAGATATATAAGATAGATTGGAGACATGTCACGTAGTATTTTTAAAATAATTTGGGGATTGTTATAAACAATTAGCCCTCTTTTGATATTTTTGATGGGATAAAATTAGGCCTGATAACGATAAGGACACTTATCTTGAATAATCCAGTATTTGGTATATCAGATTAAAGCTCGAGATGAAAGTCACGTCTATCCCGCCCCGCGTATTATCCCTCGTATATGTGATCACTCAATCTCATTCTACCGCCTCGGATGAATTATCAATACTTTAGTCTGGAGGCCAAATGACCATGATACCATTACTTTTCAATGATTAAAAGTCGAACTTGCCCTTGTACACACAATTAATTACATATCTACCACCGTAATAGGCATCACCCAGAAACCCTAACTTCAGAAGCCGAGAGCAGCAAATCAATGGCGATTCTCTTGAGCTGATGAGCCAGGAGTATACAATTATGTCTCGTTAATTTCGTGAATTTAATTTTTCTTCTATTTTAGTGGCGAAGATGATCATTTAGGCCCCCCTTTCATTATTTTCCCTCCAGATTAAGAAACGCCGAAAAACCAAAACACAGATCTGAACTGAAAATGAGAGTAATGGCGTCGGCGTCGGCCTCGGCTACTGCGTTGACGAGAAAGCGGTGAAGGTGGAGAACATCTTCCTGGAGTTCCTCAAGAACTTCAGAGAGGCGGACGACGACCGTGGAGGCTCGACCCCTATGACGAGGCCCAGGTGGAGGCGATGAGGCCCAACGACTCCAGCACCATGTTTATTGACTTCTCACATGTGATGCGCTTGAATGTCGTCATCTAGAAGGCCATCTCCGAAGAATTCATCCGCATGGAGCCTTACTTGAGGAGCGCTTGCAAGATATATCATGGAGCTCAAGCCCACCTTCATAGCCGATGACAATCCGAACAAGGACATCAATGTCGCCTTCTGCAACCTCCCCATGGTTCTGAAATTGAGGGAATTGACCACCGCCGAGATCGGGAAGCTGGTGTTAGTGAGCGACGTGGTCACCCTGCAACCGTGAAGTGGTAAATTTTATTTTGTATGTAAAATCTAGCTTTCTTCACTGGATTTTCCTCCGCCTTGTAATCCTGTGATTTTTTATTTTATTTTTATTAGTGGTTTATGGAAGGTGCATATATTATAGATCTTTTCAGGCTTTCTCTTATAATTTCCTTATCCTCGTTTGTCCTCTTAGCTTGATGCTGAAGTGAAGGACTCTGAAGCAGCAGTTTGGTTCGCAAGCAATTCTGATATTGGTCCAATGAAGCACCAGTTTACCCCTTTTGTCCCTTCAGGTATTTTTATTTCTTTTCAATTCGTCCATTTGAACTGGCATTAGATCTTGAATTACTTGATGATAATTCATCATTTGCTAATTAGAAAATATGAATATTCTTCAACTAACTTTCTAAATTGTGGTTATGCTTTTATCTTATCATGACCTATATATTGTGTGTGTTTTCCCCTTCCCATGCAACTTGTTTAATTATTGAAGCTTATAAGCATGAAAGCAAATGTGGGTAGATGGTACTTTATTTACATTGTCATTTTACCTTAATTTTGTGAATACAATTTTTTTGTAGTTATTTGTGAAAGTCACTTGCTGCTGTTGATTGAAGTTTTTAGCCGTTATGCCATTTACAACTTATTTTGCTGAGGATGGCATAACCGTGAAAGTCACTTTGCTGCTGTTGATTAAAGTCACTCACCTAATTGTCAATCCATTTAGGTTAACTGGATAGAGTCATTATAAAATGGATTTCAAACTTTACAAGAGTCAATTAGAAGGATTTCAAGTCTTTCTTAAATGGATTTATTTTGAGATCTTGTTTAGTTTTATGATTGTAGCAATTGGAGATATTCACCGGGGAGAATTTGAGTTGCATAAAATTATATAGATCAATGATGTACCATTCTCTTGTGTTCTGTGTTTAATATTCTTTTGTTGTGTTTGAAATATTGAACAAATTGAAATCGGAGAAGGTATATGCTATTATCCACAAATGTGAACTTGGTGTCAATTTTATTAAAAATGTTTCCATTCACTATTTTTTTCTACGATCAGATGATCACTGACATGATTCATTTGTTCAACTAAAGCTTCGATAGATCACTTTGAAATTGAAACCTTTTAAATTAGGATCTTCACAGAAATGAAACCAAATTAGGGCATCAAATTAGCAGAAATCACAGTGATCTATTTTCTTATTTGAATACAAATCACTCACTACTGCATTGAATATTAACATTGATGTGCTATTGTAATTTGAGGATTGAAATTAACTCAATTAACTTCATTTGTGTTTGTATGCTGTAATCTGAACTTGCAGCCAAGTATATGCATGAATGCAACATGCCAAAACAGGGCAAATTGAGTTTTGATGTAGCCTCAGATGATGGTTGTCTCAGACATAGATGATATATTTGTTCCATTGCGGGATGACCTTTTCATCAACTTGTCAGAATCGAGAACTGTTGTAGAAGCATTCCTCGATAGCTTGTCCTCCATGTTCCAGGACAACATGAATGTTGAATCTGCATCTGGTCCTGCTCTTAAAGCTGCATTTATGGTGATGGTATGTTTGCCTCTTTTATAACAGTTATTTTCTGTAGGATCGACTCCATCCCAATTAAATCCAAGTGACGCTTTTGGTGAAGCTCCAAAAGTGAGAAATATTATTCAGTCACTCAGATACTTCAGTGGGTCATTTTCTGTGTATCCATTTTTATTTTTTTGGTTTATAAATTTATTTGTTTTGTAAGTTTAAGATTATCTTTTTTCTGTAGAAAACATGAAGCTGTAATTTTAGGATCTTACTATTCCATCTCTTGCCATTATGGTTGTGCACATCACAAGAATTGATACAAAATGCAAATGCCTATTTTGATTTTTTGGGATTTTTTCTTAAATAAATTGAGAATGATTGATATACATTTTTTTAATGAGGAGGAAAAAAAATGTATTTTTAGGATTGTTAGTTTCTTTTTAATGTGAATACGTGAATTTTGCTAATTCTTATTTGGGGAAAATCCCTCATCTTCCCTGAATATTTTTATTAAATAATCTTGGGCCTCATTGGATACTCGTGATAGGATATGATAAGACCGAGAGGTTATATGGGGGAAATTTCCATTTCATCATACCTTGTCCAAGAAAACAAATGCGCGGCTGAATAATTTATCATCAACCCACAAATACAAAAATCAGCTTTACCAAACACAAGTCTAGCTCATCTCTATAGGATTGACCCGAAGCCCATGATATAATTTCCATATCCCATCCCCCATACCAAACGAGGCCTTAAGAAAAAAAATAAAAATAGCCAAAATTTGCATTTCCTATGCTCCCTCAATACCAATTCTCTTTTTTTTTTTTTTTTTTTTTTTTTTTCTTTTCTATTCTTCTATAGGTAAATAATTTCTAATATAATCAAAATTATATCTTAAATTATCAAGAATACCCCTATATCTTAAAAGATCTATATATATTTATGCATTGTGTGTGTGTAAACAAAAAAAAAAAACAAACCTATCAAATCAACTCTCTCGCCAAACATGGACTCGGGCACAATCCCAAGATCATCCTCTTATACAAACTCCAAATCTATCTCAGCCTCTATCATGATGTTGCCAACAAAGATCATTGTCGTCAAACCACCACTCGCCTTCAACATCGAGATACTTTGGAGTTGCAATCGATTAAGCACGACTCCCGCATCTATAGCTCGCTTGGGGGACCTCTTTCCATCATTGCTCGTCAACTCTCTGAAGCCCAAGGGAAACCACTCCTGTTTCAGATATTTGAATCTAAAACCGGCTCATCGAGCAAGACCTGTGGGGCGTACTTCCAACCCATATCCCACCACCAGATCTCAAATAATGCCACGCCAAATTTGTGTTTTGGATCGATAAGTCTCAGTACACGTGGTTTCAGTTTGTGTTGATGGAGTTCGGATTTCTGGTCCAGATTTTGTGACCATTCATCACCACCAATTCTCTCTTCTCCATGCCAGTGGTGTTGTGACGGTTGCGGTGGTAGTGTTATTGATCCGCCAATGACCCTGAACATATTCCACATATTATAGACGACTATGTAATTAAACTTAAGTGTATGAACCAGTGTTCTAAAACTCGGCCTAGGCGGCCGCCTAGGCGCTCGGCGGTCCTGGAGCCGCCGACGATTTGCAGAAATCGGGGGGAAAAGGCGCTGGAGGCTCTCGGCGCCGACTAGGCGCCCCTCGGCCGCCTAGGGCGCCATGCGTTTAAATTTTTTTTTTTTTTTAAAAGGTCAAAACGACGTCGTTTCATGGTAAGCCTTTTTAAAAATTTTACGGGCTGCTGGGCAGAAGGAACAGAAAGCAAAAAACAAAACCAAATCCAAAACAAAACAAATGGCGGAAGGAACAGAAAGGCAAAAAATAAACTGACTGTCGCCTCTTCCCACCGGAGCTGACACCGCCACGTCCCTGCGCCGCCGTGCGCCGCCGCCCTCCTCAGCTCCCCTCCCCACACAGCCTGGTATGTTTCTATTTCAGTTTTTTTTTTTTTAGTTTTTCGATTTTGTTGGTTATGAAAATAAATATAAAGTATAGTATAAATGAACTACTAAATTTGTATTGTTTGGATTGGATGTTGATTTGAGGAGATGGAGATGATTGTTATTATTAACAAGGAGAAATTGAGAAAATAAATACTTGTTATCTACATGTATTCAAGGTGTTCGATGAAAGTACACAAAGAAAAATTTGTATTCAAGCCCTTGCGAATCATAGTTTTCACCATTTGTAGTTTGTTTGTAATTAGTATGGTAAGTAGCTTGGTGGTAGTAGATAAGTTTGAAGATCAAAGTGCATTTTTTTTTCTTTTTCAAAGGAAATTTTGAATCCTTATTAATTGATGTGGTTTTCGTATCAAGAAAGTTGATGTATTTAAATTTATTTAATTAATGCCAGCTGAAGCATCCTTAATGAAGCCTAGAAATCTAATTAATAAGATTATAAATGAATCTTAGCTTATTAGAATAGTTAATTAAGTATTAGCTTAACAAATATCAATATATATTTATAGTATAAATTAGCTTCAAACTATATTATTTATGTTATTTAGAACTTTGAATTGAACAATGGTTTTGAACTTGTGATCATTATTATTATTATTTTTTTTTTTTTTGAATTGTCATAGACTTTATTGTGTATGTTGAACTATTAAATGTTGGATGTAGGGTATTTATTCTCAAATTCTAGGCACCGCCTAGGCGCTAGGCGCTGGTCTGGTGCCTAGCGGCCGCCTAGCGATTTTTAGAACATTGGTATGAACAAATTCCACACTAATATGGAATTGTATTTAAAAGTATAATTCAGATTATATTCACATATTATATGATACGATTTGATTAAATATGTGTAGTAGTAGATTTCGAATTAGTGTCAACATATTCCATGCAAGTATGGGATTCACCATAATTTCTTGATATGAAATTTTTGTATGGAATTCTTATTGAATTTAACTCAATTTTTATGAACAACTCCCGTACAACTAATAAGAAATTTGAGCATTTCTGAAATATCCCATTCTACTGATAAAAAATCATTTTGGTTATTTTAGTATAAAACTTGGCAGATTAGTATGACATTTCATGATGTAGTATGATATCCCATTATGCAATATGGACTTCTACGATATTATTTGGAATTCGACCGACAACGACGATGATGTAGTATAAAATTCTAACTGTATGCAAATATTAGTATGGAATTTTACGATATAGTATGAAATTCAACGATGTAATATTGAATACATTTGGCGGCGGCGATGTTCGTATTTTTTTCAACATTTTAATTGTTCAATAGTACTTTCATACTTGTATTTTACTTTAAGTTTATTTTTTCTTTTTTTATTACATTGACATGATGATACATTGAGTGTCCCATTTCTATTTATGATAAATAGTATAAAATTATTTACACCATATTCCAAATAGTGCAAATTATTAACTCTTGTTATAAATTAGTGTATGAAATCATCAACTTATGTTACACGTAGTATACAATTATTATCAACTAGTATTAACTAATGCTACCAAATATTACCAACTCTTGTTTAATATCAACTACGTAATTCCACACTACTTTCTAGCAAGAGTTAATAAGTACTAGTGTGAACTTATTTAGTGCATGTATATACATACTATATAAGTATTGAACTCTATTACAAGTAGTGTAGAATTATTAACTCAAGGAAAAATATTCTAAGCATCATGTACTATAAGCATTTTTAGGTTTACATCTTAACGGTTTTTTGTAATTAATGCATCCTATACTACATGAGATTTTGAAAATGCATACTCCGGTCAGCCAACAGAATCAAACTTTTTGCACTTACTTTTATTATAAAAAGTTCGTCCACAAGAGAATGGAGCAGTTGTAAGTGGTATGTTTAACTCGAGTCGAGTCTCTCGAGAAATGACAATCAGAATTTAAATGCTCATTTCAGCATATTTTAACTAAACACGTGATCAAAGAATATTGTGGTTTGTTTTCTTTTTAGAACAAGAATAAAATAATTAACACGATTTTAATTTAAACATAACAACTAATCGACAAATCGACACGATCATAATAGATCTACAAGCATACAAATTGGACGCAATAAAGAACGATAATTAATATGTAAGAAACTAAAGGTGTTTGATAATCAAATTAAATTCAAAAGGAATCATAAAATTCAATAAATTCTAAACTCCAAAGGAATAACAATCTAGATTAGAAAATAAGAAAACCACAATAGAATTCGACCACCTTACGTAAACAACTTGAGTCCCAACTCAACAATAAAATGAGAATCCAAATGCAAACAACCAACATCGTTGAAACAAAAATTAAAATCCACAAGAAGAATGCTAGAAATCAACGACTAAGATTACCCAAATAATTCTTCAGATCCTAATCACGGAAAGAGACTAAGGAGCTCCCAATGAACTGGTTTTTCAATATCAAATCACCGTAGTTTTCAAAATCAATAACGAAAGGCAAATTATTATGAAAAGAACAAGAGAGGAATAATGGAAGAACCAAGTGTTTGAAAGTGAGCTTTGTAGGTCAGAAAAAAGGTAAGTCTGCAGATCTGGTCGGAGCTGGGAAGTGTTGTTGATTAAATAGTGTGTGTAAAGGAGGGCACTGTGGTAATTCCATGCAAAAATGATGACCGTCGATCGACCAACAACTTGCATCGATCAACAGTATCACTATTGTCCACCCTACATCGATGATGGATCGTTATTCTTGGCAGGTCGATCGACTAGGGCTGTCGAAGCGGTGGCGCACATCGATTTCACGTCGACGTATTACATCGATTGATGGTGTCGGGTATTCCTCAACAGGTTGATTGACTCAAGCTTTCAAAGCGGGCGAGAGGTGTGCGTTGGTGATGCATCGATTGCAAGTCGACCGACGGACATGATTCACGATCATTTGTCAGCTTTTTGTCGATCCGAATTGGTCGTAACTCTTGGGGATGTGCTTGGCTCTGCTTGGATGACTAAAAAGACAAGAAGACCAAACTAGAATTAGTATTTACAAAAGATAAGAGAAAGATAATAAAAGTTGATACGAGCTACATAAAAAATAAAAGAAAGAAAAATGAGGGAAATTAATACCAAAAACCCCGCTACAACACACAAAATAAGATGCAAAAACAAATTATAATCACACATAAATATGTATGAATCAACTTACCAAACTTAGCTTCTTGCTTGTCCTCAAGCAAAACCGAGCCTAAACATAGACAAGAAAAATCTAACCACCCAATGAACTAGAAACTAATGCATTCAAGTGATTCGAGGATTATGCATTAAATCAATTGGAAATTCGACTAAAAGGACGACACGATACGTTGATATAAGAAGTTTAAAATTCCTTCTGATGCCTAAAATTAATGTGTTGCCCTTCATGCACGTCCCCCATCCATGCTTCGACCAAGATCTATTCACGCTCAAACCACTAAGTTGGCACCCTACTAGCCCAATCATCTATGCACATCTTTAACAAAAAAAATCTAAAATAAATAATAATTAAAATAAAAATGTGTACAAGAGTTGCACGACTTATTATATACACATCACTTGTACAATTATTTATCTTCTTGTACCATTTTTTATTTTTTCTTCTTTTTTTTCTTTTTCTTTTTTTTTTTGATGAGTGCCCATAAAGGTGAGTTGCTAGACGAAAATGATATTTACAACTCAAAAAAGATATTTTATCGACTCTAATCTCTTGTTTCTAAATACAACTTATAATATTTTTCGATAAGCACATGGAGTTTTTAACGTCTCCAAAAAAAATAAAAATAAAAATTTACAAAAATCCTTATAGAGCGCATTTGAAAATGGGGCTAGTAGAGAGTATTATACTCTCAGAATGAATTACATGAATAGAACAAGGTCAAAACACTTCATAGGTTTCCTACACTTCATGCCCCACAATTACACTAATGTCGAACGAAAATCTAAACAACCTAACCAAAGCATTTAACACGTCACTTCATCAAGGTTCCAACCAATATTAATAATCCACACGACTCAAATCATATACACAAGCAAGCATACGAAAGAAGTTACTAAACAAGGACGACCCCCCCCCTCCCCCCAAAACATAAACCCATTCAATGCCCACATTGCACATAAAACAAGATAAAATATGGTAAAAGGGGAGAGAGAGAGAGATACGTCCCCATAGTCGCGCTTGTAATAATGAGTCGAACGTGAAGTGACATCCAATGGGTGGTTGAGTTGAGAGGATCCTACAAAAAAGAAAATACACAAAAACACAAGATAAAAATAAAACTTCAAATGTTTTTTGAATTCAAGTGGGAAGATCGTCATCAAGATCCATCTCCGGATGTGAATCAGTTGCTTGAGAAGAAGTCATGTATCCGAGATGTTCTTCGAGTTGGGAGAGGCTAGCTCTTAACTTCCAAAAACTTTGACGATTTCTTTCGTGATTTTTATCGATTTTATCGTCGATGATTTGGAGTTTCTCGAACATTCTTGTTTGGAAATCTTGGTTTTCCTCAAAAAAAACTACTCCAAACCTTGGCGCGGGCCCGATCCAATCTGTGGAACTTCTTCTTCATCATTCACTTCAGCATGTTGAGTCGATGGTCTTCCTTTCCCAAGGTCTTGAGGGTGAGTCGAATTCTTCGTGCCACGATTTGCCGTCGGGAGGTTGGAGACCCCAATTGCCGCTAGACCCATGTCGGCCGGATTACACCCGAAGTAACGGGTGATCCCGATTATAAATGGTGCGAAGGATATGAGGGGTGTTTTATTGCCCGACTTCTTCTCAAAAATATTATGAATTCCGTTCAAGAGAAGAGGAAGCAGACGTGGGTGTCGATCATTGATTAGGCACCACAACACGTAAAGCTCTTACTTGGTAGCATTGGTCGCCTCTTGTTTGTATAACACTACATGGGCGAGGATTTTATAGGCGACGTAGATCTTGAATCCTTGTAATCGGACACCGATTGTAGGAACCTGTGTTTCCCCCCGTTAATTTGTACCTAAAAGTGGCAACGTCAAACTCGTCATCTTGAGGCATTGGAAGAACGCCATTACTATCAAACCCAAACATTTCTTCAAATAAACGTTTGTGCCCCCGAATTTCATTGCCGCCAAGTCATCAAGTGAACGTTCGATCGACGAAGATGGTTAAGTGGTGAAAAACTCAAGCACAAGTTTGCGATATCTGGGAAGGTCCATCTGGATAAATGCTGTGCACCCGAGCCCCTCGATATATCGTAAAATATATTCATAATGTTACGAGCCTCCTCGGGCCCATTTTTCCACATCGTCAAAATCGATCGCTCTATGCATCGCAAAACCCCAAGTTCTAATTGTAACAAAAATCTCCCCTTCATATTTCCAGTAAATAAGAAATGGGGCCTCGTATTTGGCCAAATTATCTTTCCTTTTTCCCACCCGAGACATAGTGAAATGATTTCGAAGCAAGCGGGGATCGAAAAAAGAAGGAATTTTGAAGAGTGTGCTCTTTGAGGAATTTCATCGAACACGTGGTTTGTGAGATTTCCAAAGATAAAATTTGGAGAAAAAATGAATAAGAGAAACTCAAACCCAACCAAATAATTCAATACGATAAAAACAACGAGGAAGCTCAAGCGTAGTACCTCGGTTTTTATACTAAAAGACATAAATGTCGGATGAAACGGGCTCGGGCCATTTTTTTGTTGTGATAGGAAAAGGAGGTAATTGGTGACCAAAGATTGAATGGATGTTTCAACTACCAAGAATTGGTGGACCGTGGTCGAAGAATCACCGTAACAAGAGTGAGTTAGCCGGAAAACGAGTGAGAATCAAGAGAGAGCAAGAAGATTTTGTTGGTTGATTTGAAGATGCAAGAATAATAATGAGAGGGGTTGGATTTTTTTGGTATATTTTTAAACCAAGAACGGATCGTGCTGAAAGTGAAATGAATTGGGTCAAAAAACCATATTTTAGAGTCAGCGATTGGGCTGGGTCTGGGTCGGCATCGATCGACAGCCAATCGATGGTCTGGACAGAGATCTTTCATTAGTGAGGGCATCAATCGACAGTCCATCGAAGGGCTTAACAAAGAGCTCTCATTGACATGGGCAACGATCGATAGGTCATCAACGGGTTGGACAGAGAGTTCTCGTTGACATGTGCATCGATCAACGGTCGATCAACGCGTGCAATAGATGGTACTTGGTCGACATCGGGTCGACCAGTGTGTCGATCAATGGGTATTTCCTTGTGCCTCATTTTTACTCCCTTGATCACAGTTTTCCGAGCAGGACCTTACACTTTTTAAAAATGCTTCCGGGGGTGCATAATCGGTCTTCTATCTCTGATGTAATACTCCATTCTACATAGAAAAGTGAAAAAAAACCTAAAGAAAGAAGAACAAAACAAAAACAAAAGAAAAAAAATTAAGAAAAGTTAAAGGATGAATATGCAAAAAGATTTCAAAATAAGGATACAAAATGCTTGGGTCGCCTCCCAAGAAGCTCTTATTTAACGTCCCTAGCTTCATGAATTCGCATCGACTAGGCGATAAGTGAGTCTTCAAGAGTATTGGACTCCATGTCGTGGGTTAATTTCGATTCTTGAAAATATGCTTTGACACGATGGCCGTTGACTTGGAAATGTTCTTGGGTCTCTCGTTAACTAGTCTCACCACATCGTACGACATAACATCCTCGACCAAGAATGGACCACTCCATCATGACTTGATCTTCCCAGGGAATACACAGATGAGAGCTATAGAGTAAAACTTGCATGTCAGACTTGAGATCTTTTGTAATGAGCTTCTTCGTGTTGAATCTTCACTTTCCTTTTGTATATTTCAGCATTTTCATAAGCGTCATTTTGTATCTCATCAAGCTTTTTGAGTTGTAACCCCTGCACACTGCCGGCTTGTTTCAAATCAAAATTTACGGCTCGTATAGTCTAATAGGCCCGATGCTCAAATTCGATCGGAAGGTGACATGCCTTGCCGTTTACCATTCAATAAGGGCTAGTTCCTAAAACCGTCTTGTACGCTGTCCTATTTGCCCAAAGAGCATCTCTAAGCTTAGTCGACTAGTCCTTCCGACTCTATTGGATTGTTTTCTCAAAGATTGCTTTGATTCGTTTGTTGCTTTTGTCCACTTGTCCCGATGTTTGAGGGTGGTATGCCATGGCAACCTTATGCTTGATCCCACATCGTGCCATCAATCTTGAAAACAACTTGTTGCAAAATTGGGTACCTTCGTCACTAATGATGGCTCTCGGGAACCCAGATTGACTAATAATATTCTCCTCATGAATAAGTACAATCTTGGCATTGCACGTCTTGGTGGGGATATCTTCAACCCATTTGGACATGTAGTCGACGACCACTAGAATGTACTCGTACCCAAAAGAAGTCGGGAATGGTCCCATATATCTAAGCCCCAAACATCAAATATTTCCACAAAAATGGGTGGTCGTCAATGACATCTCATTCCTCTTTCCAACATTCCTTGTTCGTTGGCATTGGTCATAAGATTTGCAAAATTCATGAGCATATCTTTGAATAGCTTCGGCCAATAAAATCACGATTGAAATACTTTGAAAGCCGTCTTTTGTCCTTCAAAGTGGCCGCTGCATTGTTGATAATGTCAAAAGGATAGGATGTTTTGTTTCTCGTCTTCATGAATGCATCTTCAAATAATACCATCCTTCCAAAACCAAAAAAGGAATGAATCCTCCCAAAATTGATGCCTACAAATTGAAAGAAATCTATTCCGTTCTTGGAAGGATAAATCAGCTCTAAAATTTCCACACGCAAGATAGATAACAATATCGGCATGCCATGGAGTTGGGTGAGAAGAAATAGCATACGTAAATCCATAAGGAAAAGCATCATTATTACATTCATGCTCATGAAAATGGTCTTCTACACTTAAGCGGGACAAATGGTTGGAAACTACATTCTCACAAACTTTCCTATCAAGAATCTCGACATCAAATTCTTGAAATAGAAGTATACATCGAATCAAACGTGGCATACTTTGAGTTTTATTAAAAAGGTGATGGAGAGCCACGTGATCGCTATGGACTATGACCTTAGAACCGACTATATAAGAGTGAAAATTTTCAAGTGATAAAACTACGGCAAAAAGTTCTTTTTTGGTGGTTTTATAATTCCCTTGAGCCTCATTCAACATAAGACTCGAATAATAAATGACACGAAGAAGGCCTATCCACACGTTGACCCAAAATGGCTCCCACCGCATTGTTTGATGCATCACACATTATTTCAAAAGGGAGGGACCAGTTTGGAGCAACGACCACCAGAGTCGTAGTGAGTTTTTCTTTAAGTAGGTTGAAAGAATTTATATACGACTCATTGAATACAAAAGGCACACCAAGGCCAAGCAATTGACACAACGGGCGACTAAATTTCAAAAAATCATTGATAAATCATCGGTAAAAACCCGCATGTCCTAGAAAAACTCTAATGTCTTTAACGTTCAGGGGAGGGGGGTAAACTTTCAATGACATCGAATTTTGCTTTGTCTACTTCTAAATCTCTATTTGACACAATATGACTTAGAATGATACCACTATTAACCATAAAATGACTCTTTTCTTAATTAAGAGTCAAATGACCATCAATACAATGCTCGAGAACCCTAGACAAATTATTTAAATAACAAGTAAAAGATGAGCCAAATAACGAAAAGTCGCCCATGAAAACCTCAAGGAAGTCATCGATCATATCCATGAAAATGGATAGCATGCAGTGTTGGAAAGTTTTCAGCGCATTGCAAAGACTAAAAGGCATCCTCAGGAAAGCGAACGTCCCGAATGGGCATGTGAAGTTTGTCTTTTTCTGGTCTTCTAGAGCTATAACTACTTGATAGTATCAGGAAAGGCCATCGAGGAAGAAATAATATTGGTGGCTAACCAATTTGTCAAGCAATAGATTGATGAACGGTAGTGAGAAGTGGTCTTTCCTCGTGGCTGCATTAAGATTCTTATAATCAATGCACATGCGTCACTAGGTGGTCAATCGAGTGGGTACAATCTCACACTTATAGTTTTTGATGATCGTAATGCCACCTTTTTATGGAATCACATGAACAGAGCTTACCCAATCACTATCGAGCACGGGAAAAATGATTCCTTCATCAAACAACTTAAAATTCTCCTTCTTTACGATCTCCGTCAAGATTGGGTTCAAACGACATTGACTATCTCAAACCGGTTTTGTTCCTTACTCCAAAACAATACGGTGCATACATGTGGCTGGGCTAATTCCCTTAAGCACATCAGTCAATGCTTTCTCTTCTTCACTCCTTAATTCGACAAAAATGATGACGGGATTCTTTTCACCTTCTTCAAGGAACACATACTTGAGATGACTC